>JAZGTI010017145.1:0-12355 GCA_036877585.1 Botia kubotai | reverse complement strand
GGACAATGGGGGACAGAATATTTAATATATTTGCATATATCAGATATTCTATAGCCTTGATAGTCTGGTATCAGCATAGATATCCCATAGTCAATGGAGGTATCGAGACAGTATTGAGACCGTATTCTGTGACTTGTAATGACAAATATACCACGTTAGATGAGCAAAACAGCAGATCTGGTGTTGAAATAATGATTAATTCAGTTCTTCAGTCAGTTCTCATGATTTCGGTTTCAAGGCCAATGTTATATACACACACATACATAATTTGCTTGCACGGGTTTGCATACGCTTGCAAAGCCAAACTGGTATATAATCTCCAGGCTACAGATAATAAAAACGGCAAGGTGCCACGTTGAAGTTATCAAGCAGCGTGTCGTGGCAGCTACCGATGACAGACATGGCGTGTTTCTAATGAATCAAACCATACAAGCATTGCTTTGATTGACTTCACATTTTAATGTGCCCTTTCGGCAGATCTGTTTATTTGCGCTCGGATCTGAAGAGCTGTACAGCGATCACACTACCTGTGTGTCGGTGTGTCGCCTCGCGGGGGGAGTAGGAAGCGAACTGCTTAGGAAAACCAGTTTCCTTTTCCAGCAGAAACCATGATTGCCAAACACCTCAACAGCGCCAGCGTTTGCCCTTCTTTAACCTCGATCAAGTATGTTGCCCGGTGGACAACTGCTCCAAACACATTTTCTCTAACACAAATCACTTGTTTTGACACACCGCATCGATCACGTATTTTTAACCTGCCACTAAGCACAACTTCCTGTTCGCCAGCCGTAAACACCGGCTCTTCCTGTTATAGGTTTGGACGAAACCATGGCGAAAGATGGCGCTTTGCAGGGGTGACCCTGTTACTCAACAACATAGAACGATGGACCCTTTAAAAGCACTTAAAGTTTTCAGTTTAAGCAGAAAAATATTAAATTTTTAAACACGAAAATAGTGTTTATATTCCACACGCATGCAAATAAAGACATTTTGAGCACACTGTATACATGTAGTCCATTTTGATCCCCCGAGATGTCGTTAATGGTTTGTCTGTCGGTGGTGTGATTTTGATAAAACATTTTGCCCTCACCGATTTCTCTGTTTATTCCTTTTATTATGTTTTATGAGAAAGTCATATATGCTTTTACATTAAACAGAATAATTTACACAGAAGGGTTTTGTGATCCCTGGTAATCCTAAAATACGAAATAACGAAAAAATAAATGATAAAAAAAAATAATGCTTATGTATCAAATTGAATAATAATAATTTGACAATAAACATCCTACTCTACATTAAAAGAATAAAATAAAGTAGGAAACATTGGTTAGAACTAAAGACCAGCAGTGTAGTCCAGAAAAGTGGTTTACTATTAACCAGACCTTTAAAATCACCCCTAACACACACACACGCAAAAAATGACATATGAGCTCACTGTCCGCTCTCAAAAAACATACAAAATTGTTCACCTAGACTTTATTTCAAATCATTTTAACATTACTTCAGTGTGGACGGGACTGTGAAAATAAACAGTCGGCTGAGGGCTGACAGGTCAACAGCCAACATTTGTCCTCACACAGACGTGATATTATGAAATCCTCATCAGTTACCGTCCAAAATACTCAGACTTTTTGTCCTCTTCTTACCATATCTAAAGGTAAAATAACGCATATTATGCGTTATTAAAATATCATGGTAAAATAACAACTAGCTAGTTAACTGGGATTTCTTGAACACAGATTAAAAAAGTACACGACAAAAAAAGTACACGGTTTACCTGAACCTCAACTTCAGGTCAACAGATAATATTACGAAGATTTTTTAAGATTTCACTCATAGTGTTTTCATTGCTAGTGCTTATTTGTAGGGCCAGATTTGTTTAATGTCATAAACGAAGGAATACAAAACATAGCTGAATTACACATTGTGCCATTGGAAGCGGCATTTCTGTAATAAAATAGCTTAATTTAATATTAAGATATTACATTTAATATCTTTATTTCTTTACCACAGTCCATACATAGTTACAGCATGTTTTAAAAGTGTGAGTAGTCCGCGTAACTGTGTAAATAAATGTTTTTTGTGAAGCGGGCGAGAAGTGCAGAAGTCAGTGTGGATCCGCACCCTCGCAAACTAGACGATTACTAATTCAGCACTGCCTGTGTATTTGGATGCGACCCAAAACATCAACACCGACGCCTTCTGTCTCTATATAAACGTGAAGCGTGTTCACAGCAGGTGAAGGGAAACGGGGGCGATTGCGTGCTGTCTTTAATCTCTTATTTTATATTCGCTGCCATTGCACGAACGTTTTTCTTCCTTTGTGATGAGTCCAGAAGTGAGCAGCTAAAATGACTACATATCTGTCTGTTTTTGTGCTGTTTGCATGTGCCTCCATAAGTCGTTCAGATCCAAGTAAGTCTATACAGTCTATATATGTATATATGCATATATATAGTCTATATATAGTCTATACGTCTGTCTGTCTAATAAACATGTTACATATAGTATATATACTGTATATGTAGTATACACTTTATATTCTGTGTCTCTGTGCAGTCTAAACGTGCAGCCAAGATGTTTCTCTGCATTTCCGAACAGAAATCTGTGTTTTCTGTAAAACCGACACTGTTTTGTGTGCAGGCAGCTGTAAGGGTCGCTGTGGTCAGGGCTACTACAGAGGAAGTTTATGTCAGTGTGATTACGAGTGTCTGGGACTTAATGAATGCTGTGCGGATTTTGAAGCCCAGTGCACCACCAGTAAGATTGAACTCTCCTGTTTCAATATCCATGCTGTAAAGTACAGATGTAATATTAAAGCAGCTTCAAGTCTATTCGCCCTGTCACTCTGAAATCAGTGTAAACATATAGCGGCACAGGCCGGTGTTCTTTGTAACAGTGCACACAGATCGTGCGTCTGTTTTGTGGTAAGATTGACTGTTTTTTCTGATCAGAGGACTCGTGTAAAGGACGCTGTGGGGAACCGTTTCATAGAGGGAATCCATGCCACTGCGATAATGACTGTTTCACATACAAGCAGTGCTGCACAGATTACGAGAGCATGTGTTTAGTGGAAGGTAAGCACGTCAACTGAAGAGAATCTGGATGGTTGTACTGAATTACTCAAGCGAAGTAACTAATGCACGGTTAAAACGAGTTCAAACGGATCCTGAACTAATGACCTTTAAAGCTGCAATCTGTGACGTGAAAAATGAACAAGAATCGGTTATTGACCAAGCATATGACAGATCGGTGTTTAAAACACTTACTTTAGCCCGTTTCGTAACGATAACATAATAATAATAATTTGTCATTTAAGCTGTCGGGTCTGATTTCCCGGGAAATGTCAATTTGATTTACTTTGACTTCAACACACGTACAGAAAAGTAACCGGCAATGTGTCAAACAGAGATGGCGGTAGACAGGGGCAAGTTACGGATTGCAGCTTTAATAACCTTTCAAGCATATGTAATTACTAACAGTGCACTTACTGGCTTGCAGAACTAACCTAGTTAATATAACATAAAACGTAATGCATTGCTTATTACTAATAACTGATTTATATTAATATAATTAACAACCAAAATATTGTTCATTTCTGTCAATACTCATAGTATTGCAATTGATTTACATTATGGCATTTTAGGTGCTTCTGTTGGTTTACATGCATGCATGCCGTTTAATTTTGCTTTCCCTGATCTTTAGTTTTTCTGTGACTGTAACAGACCTAAAGCAAGGAAACACTCCCGCCACAGCAAAAAGAAGGCCTAACTTATGTCTAAACACAAAGATTAGAAAACCTACAGGTATAATTACTGTAGCTACCACTCACAAACAATCAAAATCAAAATGATTGCTTCTGCTTCAGGTAACTGTTGAGCTTTGTAACACTCTAAACACACAGTTGTGATTTTTGGTAGAATCCTCCAATGAAGACATGACCACCTATGAAGGAACTGAAGGTGAGTCTTTCTCCTCGTCTCTCTGTGTTTATTTTTTGACCTTTAAGGTGCTTTTAACACGAATGCTGTTCGCAAAAGTGGAAAAATCCATCAGAATGATGAATTAATCCGAAATTACAAATGTCATCAGTCTGTTTTTACTTTGGGATGAAGAAAATCTGGCAAATATTATTGATTTACATGAATAATAAAAAATGGCTCATGACGCATTAATTAAGGGCAGACTTAATGGGTTATGACAGTTAAATTGAATGTGGTTCACTTAAATACACAGAGCACATATCTTAAAGGAAAAACAAACCCAGAACCGCGTCTGTCGTGCTGTACATTCCCACGTTTTTCCATGATATCAAAATGTCTTGAGATGTTGTTGCTCTTTTGTTTTTTTATACCCAAGTTAAAATAATTTCCTGTTTGGCATTTCACACATCAACAACGTAATTTAACAACATCCTTCCATGTTTCTTACTGTAAGGAAAAGTCGTTATACTCAGTAAAAATGACACTGTCTTTTGAAGTAGAGGCAGAAGAGTTAGAGATCCCTGTGGATGAGAGTGAAAGTGGGTCTATACCTACTGACAACCCTGGTGAGCAATTCAATGATTTATGTGTCGAAATGCAAAATGGCACAAACAGCACAAATAATTTAAAGTTATATAATTTCTTGGATAATTATTTTAGAGGGTCCAAAAATCATTGTACCAACAGAGGGTCCCGCCAGCACAGTGCCAACAGAGGTTCCTGCGAGCACAGTACCAACAGAGGTTCCTGCGAGCACAGTACCAACAGAGGATCCTGCGAGCACAGTACCAACAGAGAATCCCACAAGCACAGTACCAACAGAGGTTCCTGCAAACACAGTACCAACAGAGGTTCCCGCGAGCACAGTACCAACAGAGGGTCCCGCGAGCTCAGTACCAACAGAGGGTCCCGCGAGCACAGTACCAACAGAGGATTCTGCGAGCACAGTACCAACAGAGGATTCTGCGAGCACAGTACCAACAGAGGGTCCTGCGAGCACAGTACCAACAGAGGATTCTGCGAGCACAGTACCAACAGAGGATTCTGCGAGCACAGTACCAACAGAGGGTCCCGCCAGCACAGTGCCAACAGAGGGTCCCACGAGCACAGTACCAACAGAGGTTCCCGCGAGCACAGTACCAACAGAGGGTCCCGCAAGCACAGTACCAACTGAGGGTCCCGCAAGCACAGTAGCAACTGAGGGTCCCGCAAGCACAGTAGCAACAGAGGGTCCCGCAAGCACAGTAGAAACAGAGGGTCCCGCGAGCACAGTACCAACAGAGGATCCTGCGAGCACAGTACCAACAGAGGATCCTGCGAGCACAGTACCAACAGAGAGTCCTGCAAGCATAGTACCAACAGAGGGTCCCGCAAGCACAGTACCAACAGAGGGTCCCGCAAGCACAGTTCCAACAGAGGGTCCCGCAAGCACAGTTCCAACAGAGAGTCCTGAAAGCACAAAACCAACAAAGGGTCCAACAAAGGAATCTGTTCCACAAAAGACTATCACTCCTGCTAAAATCAAACCATCAAAACCAACAAAGAAACCCATTCAACCTGACACAGACAAGACAGAAAAATTTGATCCAAAGGATCCTAGTGAAACTGCTGTCAAGCCAATGAAACCAGACGTAGACTTTGACAAAGTAAACGCAAATGACAACAAAGATTACCAAGCTGGTAAGATTCATTTGTGACTGTCATATGACTTTGTTTCACTTCAGTGTCTTCCTGCGTCCCATCTGAAAATCGTTTCATCTTTTTAAAGTTTATTTTAAACGAGAAAAGCAGCTGTATATAATATAGCCGTAAATAGTTTTCCCAAGAGTGTGTTATAAATATTGTTTTTAAAATGTATTTGTCTCATCTTTACATCTTTTTGGTCCTTTTCAGACGACTACGACACTAACCTCTGCAGTGGGCGTCCAGTCAGTGGTCTCACTACACTCAGGAACGGCACCATTGTGGTGTTCAGAGGTCAGTTTAAGATATTCAGAACACTGTTTACAACCAGCCCTGAATCATCACACTTTGATGGGAACCCTTAAATGTGATGCCAAACATAGACAAACATTCACTTCCTTTCTTTTCCCACATGTTTATCCTTTCGATGATATTTTTAAAGGTACAACACACAGGAGAGAATTAGAAAAACATTCCTAAAGGAGAACCGTGAACCGTACATGTCACTTTTGTTTCTTCCCTGTAGGACATTATTTTTGGACACTGGACAAAGACAGGAACCCTAATCGTCCTCAGCTGATCTCCAGCGTGTGGGGAATCCCCTCGCCCATCGACACCGTTTACACCCGGTGCAACTGCGAGGGCAAAACCTATTTCTTCAAGGTTTGTACACAGCCATCGCCTCAGTACGCTTCATTCAGCACACTGAGTATAACAAACGACAGTGTCCATCTGTCACAGTCTGATGAAATATTGTGTGTGTGTGTGTGTCACAGGGAAATAAGTACTGGAGGTTTGAGAACGGTTTAATGGATTCTGGCTTTCCTAAACCCGTTAACCAGGGCTTCGGTCAGATCAGTCACATCACGGCTGCTTTGTCTATTCCCCAGTACAGGAGCAGAAGAGAGTCTGTGATCTTCTTCAGAAGAGGTCTGTGTCAGACACACAGAAGCATATCATTGGTCACGTGAACAGACTGAACTTTGCTGAAAACATTGCTACACTGATGGCTGCATTGATTTTCGCAGGTGGGCTGGCTCAAAAGTACACGTACCAGGTCACTCCAAGTTGTCGGTCAAAGCCAAGAATACCTGTGATCACAGTAAGGAACAAATTCAAAAGACAAGCTGGTGAGGAAATACACGTTTGATTACAAAATACCATTTAAGTTCACCTGGCAAGTAGCCAATGACCCAGCTAACAGGGAACGTTCTCAGAATTAATAGTTGAACGTTCAGAATATTTTCTTAAAGTTCTCTCCAAGTTATCAAAAATGTACTTACAGTGATGTTCGTAGACCTTCTTTAACGTTATATATCATACATCAACAACGTTATTTTTAAGTTGTTAGTGAAATGTTTTAATAACATTACTGAATTAGAACGTTTCAATAACGCTCTTAAAACCAAGCATGAACCTTAATACAACCTTTAAAAAGCTAGACATTCCTAGAACAAAGTAACTTTTTTACTAATGGAAACATTAGGAAAACGTTTGTACAACATAATTGTTATATGGTGAGTCACATTCAGTAAAGGGCACTACTAGGACGTTAGTTTGTTGGTTTAGGCTGAGTTGTCAATGTTTATATGAAGATAAAGAGTTTGTGTAAACATGTTTTGTAGAAAACTGAAAAACACTGTATAGTATTTCCTGGAACAGGTGATTCACTGTAAAAACCTTAAACAAAACATTTGCTTACTCAGACGAGGTCTTACAGACCAGCAAAACAAACATTTAAACCTCTTTATCTTCTTTATTTCAGTGATTCGTTTAATAGAATGTTTATCGCTCTAGAACTTAAAGGTTGTAATTCAGAACGTTCTCTTTCAGATTCAGCTCTGGGCAGCGTGATCCGTATCGCAAAAAGCTGGAGAGGATTTCCAACCACAGTGACCTCAGCTGTGTCTGTTCCCTCTCGAGTCAAAGAGGGATACAAATATTACGTGTTCTCTCAAAGTGAGTGTTAAACCAGCTGTTGAAATTAGTTCAATTCTAGCACTGGACTCTTCGGAGTCTTAACCTGGGTGGAGTTCTGGAGGTTTAATCCAGAACTTTAAAGACTGCTGACTGCAGCTGTGTCTGTCAGCATTGTTGCATATTTATTAGATTGCATTAATGTGATGCTTTTAACGCATTCTCTGCATCATATGCCGCATGCAGAAGTCGGAGCATTTGACCTCGAATAACAACAAGTTATCTTTCACAGATAAGTACTACAGCATGAAATTGGAAGGGGAGAAACCAGTGACCCTAAATCCAGCCCAAGGCCCAAAGGAAAGGACACAAAACAGCTTCTTCAAATGTCCAGAGACTCAGAAAAACTAAACAGGACATATTTTCACCTCATGACATGTACAGTTATCATTAGACTTCTGATGTTTTGTGTGCAGAAAAAAAAGTGTTTGAACAAAATACTGAATATAGAGACGTGAGCAAGAATGTTCTTTAAAACTAAATCTTTTATTGTACTGATGCAAAAATCACACAAATAAATGAGTTGGTCACAACTAACAAAAAAACAACAACAATTATAGCAATGAATTAAGTCTTGAAGCAGAAGAAAGATCAGGCGGCTCTTTAGGAACTGTGATGTTCAGATGTTACAGCGGCTGGAATGATGGAGAGGATTCATCTGGCGAACCGTCCCCTCACACCCATGACACCTGGTCCATCTACAATCAGAGACAGTTTATGAAACCCACGAGCTGGTGAATACCTGATTACCACTGTGTTAAATGACACATTTGGTTTATGAATCAATTAAAAACTCAATTGCCAGAATGAGGCGAGTCTAAACAGATACATAATCATCTCTTACCCCTCTTAACAAAACTCCTGGTACCACGACCGCTAGTCCACTGTCTGCCAGAGCCGGTTCTAGCCTTGGGAGGTTGAGAGCTGCTGCTGGTATCTGTGAGAGAAAAAACAGAAGATGGGTTATATACAAACAACAATAAAGCACAACAATAATAATTCTTCCACCCAAAAGGCTTTTAAAAAACTTAACTTCAAAGTTAAGGTTTACAGTGGCATGGCAAATTTTTCATACTAGCTTGTCTCATACAGAACTAACAGTAAGTGTGTGTGTGTGTGTGTGTGTGTGTACCTGCGGAGCTGGAGGAAGGTTCCTGGGTGGTGGAGGGCAGACTGGTCTCATCTGATGGCTGGGCTGGTTCCTCTGCCTCAGTTTGAGAGACAGGCTCCAGTGAAGCCTCAGCACTGCTGAATCACACGAGACAAATAGTCAAATACAACGTATAAAATGCACCACGTTACAACTCAGGGCTCCTTTCTCAGAAGTAATATTTAATCATTTAGGCTCTCTAGGCAAACTGTATCATGTGGGTAGATTTGAGGGCTCACCTGTCTCCTGCCTCCAGGAAAATATCATCTCTGTCCTCCACACCACTAGGGCCCGCTGCAGCACTGAGCCCCGGAGTGGATGTGCTCACCATAGGCACAGACTGAGAAGCATGTTCTGATACCTCCGATAAAATGGTCACTGAAAAGACATTTCCCATATTTAATATGACAAACAACGCAAAATGTCTTTTCCCTATTATGGTATGCATTTAAAAAAATTGCTTACACAAGGATAAATCTGTAGCAAACTGTCAGATAATCATGTTGTTCCTAGCCTTTTGCGTGCAAACCAATTAATAGCTGCTGTGTGACCTCCAAAATCCACCAAAAATTCCTTCCTTTTTAATTTCTTTAGTGAATTTCAGGCAAGCATGGTTTTGTAAACGCCGAACGATCAATCAAATATTCAAACACAGATACCTGGAGCGGTGATCTGCAGCGGGGTTGTGGGCACGCTGCGGCCCCCCGACTCTTCCTCATGAGCGACAAGATAAACGGAACTCTCGTACATGCCTAAACCTGCACAACACACAAGAACATCAAATAACCAACATGTACATGCGGCACAAATAGCAGTTGATGAACACTGATTTTTCTGGGAAAGGAAGGCAGGTGGAAGCTACTACCTTGTGAAGGCAACTGGCCGAGGTCTAAATGGGAGGAGCTTGTCTGTGGGACATCATCTGAAGGTCCAAGACGAAAGCGTGGTACACCTGCGACCTGTGGAGAACTTCACAACACCAAAGAAGTCGGTCACATGACAAGATCTAGACACAAACTGCTCAAATCCTGAAGCTGCTGCTATTGTAAAGAGGAACATACTGGATCGCTTCAGCAAACCCATCCGAGTGGTGAGGAAGTATGTTGGGAGCGCTGGGGACCAACCTGTCATCATCCTCAAAGTAATGCTGCTGCTGCTGGGAGACACAAATTGAAGGTCAGGGTTTTAGAAACAGGAACTTTGAAAGTCAAGCGTTTAAGCTCAGGTCCAATGAGGCAGCACAAGGGCTCAAAAACAAAAAGACTCACTGCACCGCTGGCCATTCCAGAGGTAAGCTGAAGACCTCGTCCCACCGACTGACGGCGAACCGGGAGACGCTGCAGACACACGCCAGTTATGTTTTCAATGCTCACTTCCAGGCAATGCTTAACAATAAAAAATAAATAGGGCTATGCGGTCCCTCTATTTTTACAAACACACACACCAAGATCTTCAGGCAATATACAAAGACCTTCCCACACACCTGGACTTGAGTAGGCGGCCCCAGCTCTTGAGTGGGCGGGGCTAAGATGTTTAGTCGAGCAGCCAGAGAGTGCTGCGGTCTCCTGGGTGATTGTGGCGGTCGGGGGGCGGAGCTCGTGACGGGCGGATCTGACGAAAAGTCCTCCAGTGTGCCCGTTTCAACTAAGATGTCACGTGCAGATAAAAATAAAAACACATAACTTTCACCTCACAATACTGTATTAAAATTAAACGGATTAAAATTTTTAGTTATTCTTTTCACTGCAATTTTTTGGACACTAAAAAAAAACCAACCCTGTATGACTCATCTTCACAGGAACACAAAAGAAATGCATTGGCAACCAAACAACATTGGCACCCATTAACTTCCGCTGTATGAACTCAAAACCACGGAGAGATTTCTCAAAATATCTTCTTTTGTGATTCACAGAGAAGTCATACAGGTTTGACTTGACTGATTTTAAGGCAAGACGTTACTAAACTGCTGCCCCTACAGACACCAGACGGTGAAGTTACGCTGACTTACAGCTGGCGCTCTGAGAATCTGCCATACGCTGGGTGGAGTCTGTCGCTCCGAGACTTTCCTCTGTCTCCGTGCCCGGATCTGTGGGATCTGCACCCTGCAGCATGAAAACCGTCCAAATGAGAAGATAATTTCATTTCCTCTTCATCACATCTCATATATACACGGAGAACATATTTCCCAAGACATTAGGAGTCACATGTTAAGGATTACCGACTTATGTGCTCTGTGGAAAAATATCTTTGCAGACAAATCAAGAGTGAGTGATACCTTACGTGCAGTCAAACGGAGTGCGTGTCTGAAGCTATTCACAAAAACATTGCATGATGCCAAGCTGAGCTTAGATCATTAGAAACTGCACAAAACGGCTGCCATGTTTTTAATGTTTCGTCCAAGCGTGGGCGTTTATGCTGCGCTCTTGCCTCTTGAGTTTGGAATGTGTTGGGATGTGTGTGTGTGTGTGTGTACCTCTGTGTCATCGCCCTCATAGGCCTCATCTCCATCTCGGCTGCCACTGCCTTCATTACTCTCTCCTCCCTCTTCCCCAATCCCACCATCTTCCTCATCATCCTCATCTTCCTCATCATCTTCCTCGTCCTCTTCATAATCCTTAGAGGGGAGGGGGAAAAACTTCAGTTAAGTTCTTTCATGTTTCTGTGATGAAACATCACTGAGGTATGACTGTATACAAGGGTTAAAAAATTCCAGGAATTTTGGAAACCTAACAGGAACTTGCAGGAACTGTGGCTCAAAAGATGAAGATAAGTTAATATATCAAGGAAGCAAATATGTTTATATTTATGTTTGTATATGATTCAGTTTGTACAAAAGAATCCAAAAAATCCAAGTCATTCTCTTTAATTCCCATAATATTCCGATGTGGAATTTTCTAAAATTGCCCAGCTATGCAACTCTAGATCATTTACCGGCTCTTCTTCTTCCTCTTCCTCTGATTCTTCATGCTCTTCCTCACTGTCTGTGTCGCTGACAATGACGATGACGTGTCGATCGGGCCCCTCCGAGCTTTGATGGCTCTCAGAGGGATGAGCCAGAAGCTGATCTTCAGAAACAGACTGAGACGGTCCTGGCAACTCATCCATCATCTCCAAAGTATAGCTTTCCAGCTCCTTACCGCAACGCAACCATTTCCATTAGTTTTACAATAACTGGTCACAGCATACTTTGAGACAAACAGGAAGTTCTCAAGCACATCTTCCTGCCATTACCTGTCCAGCATCAGAGGCGTCTTGGCTCTCCCCCGGGACCACACTCTCGGCTTCAGTGCTGTCCTCAGCCAACACCTCTTCCTATAGCAGTACAAACAACATCAGGTCAACATTTCTGAAATGCATCGATTCAAAACACGCATTTAAATGTGAAGAGCAACAAACTCTGCTTCCATCGTGCAGGACTCACCTCCAGCCCCGGCCTATGGATGCGGACTTTCTTGCAGATTGGAGTGTCACTGGGCTCATCCTGCGACTGCGTGTCTGCAGACATGCTCTCCTGCTCCTCCTCACGGGGGCGTTTGGTCAAGGAGTTGCTAGAAGAAGCGGC
>JAZGTI010017144.1:0-12355 GCA_036877585.1 Botia kubotai | reverse complement strand
TGCATGGCTCTGCTGAGGCTGTCAGACACACGGCGGCTGCATTATCTGGATTTCTTTGGCTTTCTTTGTTTGTAGAAGTCTATTTTTCTATATTTCGTAAGTTACATCACGTGTATTGGACACGCTCGTGGATTGTAGGAAACGGGATTTTACTTCCTGTTTCATTCTTTTTCAGTTGAATGATTTTAATGAGTAACTGTAAGGAAAGATCTGAGGGCAAACAAACGCTGCATGTTTCTCACTGAAGTATTTAAACTGACAGTCTGTCTCTGAAATGTTCAGAGCTGCAGATTACACTTGTAGTTTGTGATGTCAGAGCACTTAAACAACAGAAAATATCTGTCCTTATTTTTATATCTGTTTCTCCATCACTGGATTAAATGTTTTCATTCAGATATAAATGTTTATTACATTTATATGCGTTTGTTTGTCGTCTGGGTTATGTGTCTTAAGTCTTTTGCTTTAGGGATTTGAAGTATTTAAGGGTCAGAGTTCATACACCTACTGAATGTACAAACATCATAAACTTTAATAAACCTTATACTCAAATCTGTGGGGTTTTTTTAAGTTAATGTGTTCTTTTTAAATGAATATGAAGATGTTAGTTACTTCTGACCACTGGCAGGAGTCTGTGGAATAATGTTTCTTAAACGAGAGGAGATGGGACGAGGGACTTTTGACATCTGTCTTAAATAACTGGGTAATTTCTGTTAGCTCATTAACAGATCTGAGCTCTGTTTTCTCTAAGTATTAAACTCAATATACAAAAGATTTCCATGTACTTTATACAGGTGACTGATTTATAAATACACTGTCCTCCGCTTCATCAGTTTAATTTCAGTGTATGAATATTCACACACATGCCGCTTTATAAAATATGTCATGCAGTTCGTGGCCAGTAACAAAGCGACACACACCTGTTCCTGTGAAGAGCAGCCGTATTCATCAGAGACAAAGAACATGAGAGAGCCGAAAACATGAAACGCTTCATATTCATCTGTGTTCATTCAGAGTGTGTGTGTGTGTGTGTGTGGGTGGTTATGGTTATATGAGGCCTCGGAGTTTGTGTTTGCAGTGCGGTCATACCTAAAGCAGAGAATGTTACAAATGTCTCTAGGTTTGAGTTTATAGTACTGAATCTGGTGAACACAGTGATTTGAGCAGCACAAGGCAAATAATGTCATGAGAACTTTTACATTTACTTTACACGAATACATTTGGAATAATTACGTTATATAATTCTACTGGGAAAGTTTACTGTATCGTGTGAATGGTGATTAACATGAGTATGAATGAATCATAACATGGTATCACATGTGGAAACCTCATTACATGTGATCAAAACACATCAGCCAGATGACACTTCATTTGTTGATTTTAAATGTTTAAATCTTATTATGAAGATCTGCCATTGCAGTTTGATAAACAAAAACAAGATTAAAATGAAGAGAAAACAGCAGAAATGCTGTTTTAGCTCTGTATTGAGGAATGAGCCAGAGGAATGTGTTAAAATATTTAGGTTGTACTTGTGGAGGTTTTGTGGAGATTTTTTCTAATTGATTAGTGAAACTTTGTCTGTACCAGAACACGGATTACACGTTAACTTATCTGAACATTTCTTAAACATTTCCCAAGCGCTATGAAAATAAGTTAATGCATGCCGAAAATGCACTGTAATGTCTCTTGCAACAGACCAGAAGACGCGTCTCTCCACTGACACGTGTGACGCACTGCTGCCACCTGCCGGTATTGCGTATCAACGTCATTTCTACCTTTAGGTCACATGACATGCAACGTGTGACGAAAGCGGAACAGTGTTCAGAGATGGAGAATCAAGCAGTTTTTATCTGTTTATTAAAAAAATTAAACGATGTTTTGTATGATCAGATTTGTAATCTGTCAGGATGCCGCTGTTGACTCAGAATAAACCAATTGAACTGTTCAGCAAACACCCACACGTGGAGGTAGAACATCATTTATATTCATTTATTTATACATTTATTTACACATTTATTTATACATTTATTACATTTGAAGCCACTTTAGTACACTAAGTCATATTGAACGACGGTATGTACGCATAGACTGTAATGTGGTTTCAACTGAGCTCTGTGTAAATAAACAGTGTGTGCTGTTTTGGGTACGTCACACACTGTTTATATAGCCACATGGTCTAAAAATAGAGATTCTTAAAAAATATTTCTCATTCATTCTTTTCTGGTGTTAGCTGGGCTAGTTTTCACACTTGTACTCACAGCTTTGTACACACTTTTTGGATATGTATGAAAGTGTTCCGTATAAACACACAGCTCGGCTTGGCTTTAAAAACGCTGTAGAATTTTTTCATTTCATTTTTGTCACAATTTCATCATTATTGCTCAGGAAAGAGATACAGTTTATTTAACAGATCAGTTGATCTTTTGTGACAACATGGCCCAGCCGCAGAGACTATGCGGTTTGCTGTCACAATAGAATTTGCCATCAAACAACTGTTACATGTTTCTGACCAAAATGTAAACAGCATTACAATAATTAATCAGTAAAATTCATATACAAGAATATACAACCATTGATATGGCTATTTTAAAAAAAGTAATTAAACCATTGTCTAAATGTATAACTTTTAAAAGCCCTGTGACATCTTGTGACATTTTGTCCCAACCAGACATTTGTGACAGTTTTATCTTGAGAACACAGGTCAACATTTCTACATACATTGTTTCCCTGCTTCTTGTCTTTGTATACTTGGTATGTTTTTTATTGTGTTGACACTACATCTATATCACAAACATGATGATACTGGAATTTAGTTTGATAACAGAATTTCTAAATGAAGTGGATGTTTTAAACAAGGTGTTTTAAACCAACATCCAGAATCACTGCTAGAAAAAATGAGAATAATGTTACACTTAAAACTTGACACAACATTCATCTAATATACATGCAGTTTTCATGAGCTCATATTCATTGAGAGACTATAAAGAATACTGGTGTTTAATTTGTCTCATGCAGGACTGTAGATTAACTGCAACAACATGTTTAAAATGGTGAAGAACTGGTGAGCAGTCACGATAAAACATATTAACGTCTCTCTTAGGGTCATGCAAAGCAGTTTGTGTCCAGAACGGGTAGACCCCAAACAGCTGCTGTATGTCCAACAGCGCCAGTTAGCAGCCACCACACCTGCACACTGTGTGTGTGAGTGAGTGAGAGAGAGTGAGAGAGAGAGTGTCATGGTATTTCCTACATTATGATGACCAAATGTCCCAACAGGTATAGTAATCAGTTTAACAGTTAATTCTGACCGTTTTTAATTCTGACACTAATCTTTTTTTTTTAATCTACCAAAAACTACCAGAAAGTTTTCTGTGAGGGTCAGGTTTAGGGGTAGGATTAGTGTAAGGGGTTAGAATATACAGTTTTTACAGTATAAAAACTATAATGTCTATGGAATAACCCAATAAAACATGAAAACCCAACGTGTGTGTGTGATGAATGTGTTGATGTTTAAACACACACTGATGTCTCTGATTCATAGATTCAGTCTCTGTCTTGGGCTCTGATGATGCCACAACGTGTCATTTAGTGGTGCTGCGACACACAGGTGAATACAGCACACTGTCTCTGTAGCCCGTGATGTTGCTCTGTGTTGATGCTCATGCTGGTTTCTCTTCTGAAGGAAGTGGAGCCACTTGTCTTGCACACTGTGATGCTTCCAGCACGTGGACTGAAGTTCCTCTTATAGTTAATGCTGTGACCTCCAGAAGCAACCCGGTACGGTGATGTCATACCACTCATTTCTAGTCTTAATGTCATGAATGCATGAAATAAATTTCGTTTAAATTAAAAGATTTCTTATCAGAATATTTTATGCTTAGGATTATGAAGAAATCATCAAATAAAAACATGAGCTAGAAACAAATCTTGTTGTTTTGATTCATTTCTATATTGGAGAAGAGTTCAAACAAACTGGATGCAATTTTTTACAGAATTGTTTACAATATAAAAAACAACTGCTGAACTCACAGAGCTTATTAACATGTTTACTTTGCAGACATACATCTTGGTTCAATGGTTTCACTTCACCTGGACCTCATTTGTTAAATCGCATCTCTTAAATAATACTATAAACTCTGTTATTGAGCTTTCCTGTGCTAATGTTTAGTTGAGCAGCAGCTGGTTTCTTGCTTCTGTAACCGTGACTGTGATAAACTCTGTTATTGAGCTTTCCTGTGCTAATGTTTAGTTGAGCAGCAGCTGGTTTCTTGCTTCTGTAACCGTGACTGTGGCCATTTTAGCCTCTGAAGGAACTACAGGGCTTCACCTCAGACTTTTGAGACTGATGAAAGAAACTCATTGAACTTTCATTGAATAGTGCTGCATTATGGGTCACCATATTTGGCCTGCACCTCCCTTCACTTCATAACCTGCCAAACTCACTGAAAGAAGTCTCAGCTCAAACCTAAATCAAGGTAACTGAAGTGCTGCCATGAATAAAGGAACATAACCTGTGGGTCAAAACACACACAAACTGATATGACAGCATTCTGTCTGCCTTACTGAGATTTTTATTCATTCTCTAATGTTACTGTTTCTATAGATTTTATATAGATTCTTAAACACTTTTTTTAAATTTTTTTAACGTGTATTAGGGTGAAACAGTGTATTTGCTAGTTTTGGTAATGTGAAGGCTCTCTTGTGAAGGGAATCTTGATTGGGTTTAGAGGGCCACACAGCGCCCCCTGTCAGTCGCATAAGGACGTGTTTCCCCGCGTGATCTGCGCAGGACCGGAAGTACACGGCAGCTGAGATCTGCTGGTGGCGCTAAGTGTTCCAGCACGCGGGTGACTTCATATATGTGCTTTCACGTGTCAGTCTGTTTATAATCTCTGTATGTAAATGTCTTTTATATGTTCTGTAGTACTGTACAGAAAATGTCATTTTGTTTACTGTCTTATACATGCTGTTAACTTGCAGTATTCGGACCTTTAAAAGCAGTTTGGATTATTTAAGTGAACAGTAACAATGTTAATATAAATGGTTACATGTAAAGATTCGTTGTGTTCGCAGGATTGATTGTTACTAGTGAGTTTAAGTGTCTTTATATTATTTGGTTGAGTCTGTTAATATGTGTCTCTGAGTGAGATTAATATACAGTCTCTCTGTCTCTACTCACATAAACTCATTTGACAGAGGTCACATCATATGAATGACTCACACGAGGTGTCATTAATAATGTTTGTGTGTTCTGTAGGTGATGATGAGCAAGCGTAAATCAACAGCTCTCACTGAAGCGCACTGTGTCTCTCTGGTCTGGCTCATATAGCATTGTGTTATTGTTATTATCAATAATATTTGAGTGTCTTGTATGTAGTTCACATCTTCACATACAGATGTTTATTTGTGTTTGTAATCTTTCATGAGTGATATTTTTTCTTCAGGCTCAAAAATGTCTCAGAGAGCGTGTGTGTAACCAACAGCTTCCACAGAGACCTGAGGGGCTGGAGTCACAGCACAGGTACACACACACCTGCAGTGAAACCCATGTGTGTGAGAGACTTTAACCATATCCTCACACTGCCTCTCTCTCAATTTCTTCCCATGCAACATTTAATGCATCATGTCCTATTTGTTGAAGTGCAATATGACAATTACTCCGTTTTAGTGTCTTGTTTTTATTGCACGTAATGTCTACATTTATAAACATTTGTTGTCTTGTGCTCACTGTATTGTATTGAGTGTATAGCACATTGTGTAATGTGTATTGTGTATACTGTATGTTGTGTTGTATAGTAATGTAGCCTCTAGTGTATAAACTTGTGTATAGATTTATACATGGGCATTTGTGTATTGTCATTTTGAAGGTATGTAGATGTTACTCCTCCACAACTTCATATTACATGTACAGTGACAGTAAAACATCTTATTTTGTCTTATTCAGGCACTTGCTAGAGCTGTTGAAGCGTACAGCTGTTCATGGAGAAAGTAACTCTGTCCTCATCGTGGGGCCGCGTGGAGCTGGTAAAACTATGGTATGAAAGATCTGAGAGATTTATGTCCCTCCCTCACGCTGTCTGTCCGTCCATCTGTCTGTGGTTATATCCTGTAATTGCTGGCAGGGGAGCTCATTGATTTCCAGCAGTAATGTTACTTTTTAACTGTCAAACGGTGTATAGCTGGATTTTTTATGTTGTTGAATTAGCTTCTTGTGTTTTAATACTGTTCACTCATGATGATAAATCATTGCTTGAGCATTATGTCTACATTTGCTTGCAGGTTCTTTTATGTTTCTAGTTGTTTGACCTTATGGTGTGTTTCTGTGTTCTTGTTTTTCTACCATTGTGGTAAAAGTCACACACACCTACATTGTGGGGACAAGCCAGCGGTCCCCACGAGATAAGCTGATTACTAAATGATGCATACTAAATGATGCATACTAAATGATAATTTTCTTTTTAAATGTAAAAAGGTTTCTGTGAGGGTTTGGGGTTAGGGTGAGAATTGGGGTTACAATATATAGTTTGTACAGTATAAACGTCATTATGTCAATAGATGGTCCCCACAAAGCGTAGCAACCTAACGTGTGTGTGTGTGTGTGTGTGTGTGTAGCTCCTGGGTTGTGTATTGAGGGAGCTCATGGATCTGCAGGAGGTGCAGAAGGACGTTCTTCTGGTGGAGCTGAATGGTATTTATCTTCATATATGAAATATTTCTTTGGATTTTGGTACATAGTGACCTGTGACCCGTACTCACAGTAACAGTGCTGGTTTGGTGAGCGCAGGTCTTCTGCAGACAGATGATAAAATCGCTCTGAAGGAAATCACTCGACAGCTTCATCTGGAGAACGTTGTGGGAGATAAAGTGTTTGTGAGTATCTGAGGTCATTTACAGCTCGTGTTCAGCTGTGGTCTGATGTTTCCTCTGCATGTTCTTGTGTTTCAGGGCAGCTTTGCAGAGAATCTGGCATTTCTTCTGGAGGCTCTGAAGAGAGGTGAGCGGTGATCTGCAGCTTTGGTGTGTTCAGTCTGTGTATTTGCAGAAGATGATGTTCTTCATGTTCTGTCAGGTGATAAGAGCCGCAGTCGTCCTGTGCTCTTCCTTCTGGATGAGTTTGATCTGTTCGCTCATCATAAGAACCAGACACTGCTCTATAATCTGCTGGACGTGTCGCAGTCTGCGCAGACGCCTGTGGCTGTGGTGGGCCTCACCTGCAGACTGGTGCGTGAGCTCTCAGCATTCATCTGACACAGTCTGTCAACGATTGCTCATAGTAATCAGGCAGTTCATGTTACTCAAAGCTCTCCTATAAATAATGCGCACATTAATATAATGTCAAAAGAGCATTTGTTAGACATTATGCTATGCATGAGTACAAGTTTTGTAAAGTATAAAGCTGGTGTATGTGAAGCAACATGTTTTTGTGTGTGTCATTCAGGATGTGCTAGAGCTGCTGGAGAAGCGCGTGAAGTCTCGTTTCTCTCACAGACAGATTCATGTGTTGAACTCGCTCACCTTCTCTCAGTATGTGGATGTGTGTCGCTCTCAGCTCAGTTTACCGCAGGATTTCCCCCATCACAGATTCTCAGAGGACTGGAACCGCAGTGTGATGGTACATGCACATTAAATGTTCATCATGCGTTCTCTGAGTTTCCAATCGATGTTAGAAAGAAAAAGCATTTCTGTTAATCATCTGAACAGACCAAGATTATCAACTGATACTGATAATCCCAAAACAGGCAGATGAATAAAGTCATTGTCCAGATTGGTCCATTTATCTGACACAGCTTGTGTCTGTCTCTCTGTAGAAATTATGTGCAGATAAGACTGTGGAGGAGATTTTACGAAGACACTTTAACTCCAGTAAAGACTTCAGATCTCTGCACATGCTGCTGGTGAATGTACTCATGTGTCTGTCTGAGAGCATGTTGTGTTCATGAGACTGTGTGTTGTGTGTGTAATTGTGTGTGTTTCAGTTTCTGGCTGTCAGTCGCGTGTCTGTCTGCGAGCATGTTGTGTTCATGAGACTGTGTGTTGTGTGTGTAATTGTGTGTGTTTCAGTTTATGGCTGTCAGTCGCATGTCTGTCTGCGAGCTTGTTGTGTTCATGAGACTGTGTGTTGTGTGTGTAATTGTGTGTGTTTCAGTTTCTGGCTATCAGTCGTGTGTCTGAGTCTCACTCGACTCTCAGTGAGTCTGATCTCCTGGAGGCCAGTCGATTGATCTCTGCTGACTGTAAATCAAACATCCTTCATGGTGAGAGTGAATCTTACATACACACACACACATACACACACACACACACACACACACACTCTGTCTGTCTGTCTGTCTGAAGATCTCTCTGCATTTCACCAGGTCTGTCTGTGCTAGAACTGTGTCTGGTCATCGCCATGAAACATCTCAATGACACGTATGATGGAGAACCCTTCAATTTCCAGATGGTTCATAACGGTACACAGTCTTGATCTCATATCAGTATGTTTTAAAAAGTCCAGGAGATTCCTAAAAGTCCTGTGAATTTCTGTCTGGTTATGCTATGCTCCAGAATATTTCATGGCCCAAAAACTGTTATTAAATAATTGTCAATTATTCATTGAGTATTTGTGAATAAGTCTTTTGAGTCTGACCTTTTGAAGGAAGCAGTGAAACTAAGACTAAGATCATAGAAATTAATTGGTTGATTACTAGTTAATTTTTGTATACTCAGTACAGAATGTGTTGTTTGTTTGTAAACTGTGTGATTAGCTGATGGCGTTTACAGTTGTAATTCTCTCTCAGAGTTTACCAAGTTCATTCAGAGGAAATCTCACTCCATTCACAAGTTTGAGAAGCCGGTTGTGATGAAGGTTAGTCTGAAGTGTCGTCTGCTGCCATCTAGTGGAGACACATGTAAACGTCTCTTTTGTGTTCTAGTCCTCCTAGCAGTACAAACTCCAAACTGTGCGTAACGTCTCAGAGTTTTGATTTGCTTTAATAAAGACAGTACCATGTGCCATGATTGTACAGACAGTAGTTTCTTAGAGCAAGTCTGTTGTTTTCAGCTACTTAAAGATGAGGTGTGTCATTTGTACACGTGTGTGTGTGTGTTGGTTCAGGCGTTCGAGCACCTGCTTCAGCTGGAGCTGGTGCGTCCTGTTGACTCTGCCACGTGTAAAGTACAGCGTGAGTATCAGCTGATGAGGTTGATGCTGGAACACGGGCAGGTGATGGAGGCGCTGCAGAAATACCCACAATGCCCCACAGATGTCAAACAGTGGGCTCTGTCTGCCTTTGCCTGATTACTGCCTAAACTCTTACTCTCTACATCATCCTTTAAATACTGTCTACAACTTGTGTATAGTTCTTTTTGCAATAAAAAAAAGTGAATGTTACAAAGAACGCTTTTGCATTTTTAAATATTATATACACTATTTTGAAATGTGATTGTGTCAATAGTTTGATGTCAGGGAGCCAAAGATATGTCTCTGCTTGTGAGTTATCTTGTGTAGATAAACACATATGAACCTTTACAGTACAGTACTGTACTATATCTCCGGTAAGTTTTGATGTTAACTTTGAGTGAATAATTTTAAACAGGATTAGCCAGCAAACATTTTGGGCCTGTACATACTAGAATTATTAGGTTTACAAAAGACACAACAGTACAAGCATATGAAATCATTTCTTTATAAAGAACAACTGTTGATTAATGACATCAAAAAGTACAGAGCAACATCATGCTATTCTAATAAGTTAAAACCAACAGTCATATTTACATCATCATGTAGCCTGCATGTGTGTGTTGTTGATAGAGTTATAGACTGATCTGAAATGTCTTTAACAGCAAATTGTATTTTTCCACTGACAGTTGGTTTGTCTGGTATAGTGTTCAGGGGAAAAACAATCAGTGTTTTGTTTCACAGTAATAAGTGCCACATTATGAATGACAGAAACAGCTTCAGTTCAGACTCCATATGCTACAGTCACAATTGTTGCATAATTCTGCGTCCCTGAATACTGGCTTAGTGTTTCAGAAAGAAAGTATAACTGACAGGAGAACGTGATGTTAATATCACAGCCCTGCAAGATGTGATTGTGTAAAGTGTTTGAAGACATCAAATTACAGTTGTGATGTTCCCTTACAATATTAAAGCTGCAATCCAAAACTGCCTTTTTCTCAGGTTCTCTGTTCAAAACAAAATTGCAAGTTGCTTGTGGAGTTGATTTCTTAATGTGGACGATAAATTGAAATTCAAACCCACTGCTGTAAGAACGAGATCCCAGCGCTCCATCATCTTCAGCACCCACATATGATTGAGTACTAGATCTTTCTGTTTACACATGTGATGTAACTACAAAACAAGCAGACCTGACAGCTCAAATTATAATCATTCTATATTACTGTTGTGAACCAGTACAGTACAGACCATTTTAAACAATGATCTATGTACTTGCTCAATAACCGATTTTTGTCAATTTTTAACAAAATAAAGTTACAATGCTTTTGTTTATGCGACAATATGTTCTAATGTGTTATGACACTTGTCCACTGTCTTTCCGACTCTTGCTTTGACTACGTTTTTCAATGGGTTTACTGTCAGGTCTGTTCGAGTTTAAACTGTCCTGTCCTTCAAAGTGTATAAAGCAGCGTTATATTGGGACAGATTTACGGTTACACTGAAGTGATGCCACTTTATGGCCTGTCGTATGGAGAGTTACTGCTTTCATAGTACACTGAAACGTATCTTCAAAGGAAAATGTGTCATGATATGACCGCCTTCTCAACCAGCAGGAGAGACAGTAGTAATGAAGTCCAGGAGATGAAGCAGACGTGAGTGAGTGAGTGTATTACAGTCATGTTCTTGTACTGTTAAAGCTACTCTTGCATTCAGTAGCAGCTGTCTGGGGCAGGAAAAGCACACTCATGAGGTATATACCTGTTTAAGGAGGTTTATGGGTATTTCAGCACAATTCCTCAGAAATTCACATATGTGATTCTCAGCTGAACATTCAGAAGTGTCTCGTATTGGCATGACTGAATGATTTGCAGAAACAAACAGCAAACACAGTTAAGGAAAAGTTTTGCCCTTTTTATACTGAAATCACATTCGCCGTTGTTCTTATAAAACAGAAGTCTTACTTCAGGCCTAAAGGTTTTAGTGTGAACTGTTTCATCTTGTGTGTCTCCTAAGGTCTTAAGTTCTTCTGTGCACAAGTATGTGTGTGTAAGGTACACGCTGGTTGTGATTGGCTAAGGGATTGCAGCATCATAGGCTGGACTCTTTTGGAGGGAAGTCCAGGTTAGTAACCATGGTGACAACAGAAAGCATGTCATCGGGGGCAATGAGACTGGTGTTGCACTGCATTGAGATGATGCGCTCCTCCACACACCCGGCAGACAGACGCGCCTCCGCCTCATTATCCCAACACTCTTCTATAGTCTCACAGAGCAGAGCCAGACCCTACACACACACACACATCAGCATAACAAATTAGGTAAAATCTGAACACGAATTTAAGAATGTCTCTCTGAAAAATCAACAAGAATCACTTTTAAAAGAGTTCTGGGGTAATGCGTGTCAAGACATCTGATAACATTTATGAAACTAATAAACTTTCACTTAAACTGTAATACCAGTCACTTAAATGAGCCTGCATGTAAACTGAAAATTCTTCCACCTCAGCACAAGTCTGTTTCATTGCTGAAATTATTTGTAATATTTGTAGAATCTATATTGTAAGCAGTGTGCTGACTCAATGTCCTCATAATGTAGTGTGTACAGGTTTTACACACACCCCAGCTGTTCCCAAAATTATAACGGCTTAATAAACACATTGAACATTTTTATTAAAAACATAAAAATGCATCTTTGTGAAGGTTATGTTCAGGGTTAGAGGATAGAAAATATAATTAGCCCAATTTAAAAATTATTACGCCTATGGAAAGTCCTCATAATGACAATGATGTGTGTGTTTTTGTGTGTGTTTTGAGGGGGGTGTACCATATGATTCAGCCAGTGTTCTCTGAATATCGGCCGGAGTTTCTTGTGCACAACGACATCCTGCATGTCCTCCAGAGATGGATGAAGTCCAGCCTCCTCTTCAAACGGCAGTGAGAACTCATCCACTGGACCTGAGAGACAAACACACACGTCACAAACACACACATCACACACATCACAAACACACCCATCACACAAACACACACATCACACATATCACAAACACACACACATCACAAACACACACATCACACACATCACAAACACACCCATCACACACATCACAAACACACCCATCACACAAACACACACACATCACACACACACTTCACAAACACATCTCACTAACACACACACATCACACAAACATACACA
>JAZGTI010017143.1:0-12356 GCA_036877585.1 Botia kubotai | reverse complement strand
TTAATTGTTATGCATTCTGTTTTTATGACCTCATATTAGGTGAAGTATTTGTGCTTTTAAAAATGGAGTTGTCGTACTGCAGGACCATATAAAATTAAACCGTAAAAATGAAAAGGTAATTCAAAATATAGAAACAACTTGTGATCAGAGTTTTAAACAAAAACGTTAGAGGAGAAAGTCCATAGGCAAATTTTGCATCTATTTTTATTGTTTCTCATCAAATGCAGGGTTGGATTCCTACAAGGAAGTGAGGCTTTGTAACGCCACTCCAAACAATATACGCGTGAATGACTCATCCGCTGTCATTACACGTCACGTTAAAAGCATTCAGTGAGGTTTCGGATGATCTGGAATGAGCAGCTCTACAGCACTGATCAGCCAGGATAACACAGAGATTACAATATGATTCCAGACACACAGGATTAACCTAAAACAAATTGTTCCTAATTTGGGGGTGTTTTGTCAGGGCCTTAGTTTGGTGTCAACATGCAGTATTTAGTTCTTGACTGCTTAACTGTTTAGCGTAGGCTGTTTGGGAGACGCTAACAATAGCAAGCTAGTTTTAAAAGCATAAGATCTTGCCTTCCCTTCAAAGCAATCTCCGAAGCCATGCCTACTCCAATACACATGAACACAATACACAATGCAAATACGTATTTAGACAGGCAAGTGGAACATCCTATCATTGCATTCGGACCAAATACAATGATTGGACGAACGTTTTATGGTCCTGCGCCTTCCACAGAAAACTCGACCTGCATAACCAAAAATGTTTCTGGAACAAATCGCCTACCGTGCCTTTAAATGTGTCCATTGGAGAGGGACTTTTATGATGTGTGTGGTATGCTAATTTCTACTTAGGCATAGGAAAAGCAGGTGTCACTTTCCTTTTCTACGCTTGTTTAAACTGCGCATCTCATTTGTGTATCAATGAGCGGTTAATAAAAAAAAAGTGTAAGCATATGTACATTTATATCTCAGCTGCGCTTTTATATTGAGTGCCAGGTAGGAAAAAATAAGACTTCAGGTTCTTCTTTGTGGTTCGTGAGTGGATTTAGTTCCAAATACACGGTGTGAAGTCCCAGAGGATGAACGTGAGACATCTTCAACCTCTTGTTTCTGTGACAAAAGTTGCAAATCCCTAAAATAGGATTTTGAAATGCTCTCCGAATTCTAGCTCCTGTTTAAATATTTATAGTCGTCTCTGTGCTCTCTGCGTCCATATTAGCTGGAAAAACTTGCTATTTATAATCTGTCTTACTTTCTACCCTGACTGTTTCAGATGTTTGGTGAGCTTCTTGCTTGTGTTTTGTCTGCTAAGCAAGTTGATGGTCAATGCTGAGGATATTTTTAGAGCAGTTGTGTCTTTTTAAACTGGGTCAGTCTTATTTGACTTGTTTAAATTAGCAGCGATAAATTTGGCGCAATATTTAAAACACCTTTGCATGCGTATCGCGTAGTTTCGCGTCGAATAATGAGAGTGGAGAGAAATGAAAACCTGGAGGCATTAATGCCTAGGAGACAGTTTTCAGTGTTAATTTTTGATTGGATGTCAGATTAAATCACTAAAGTGGTGATGAGCCACTGGCTCTGGTGGTCAGAGTTCAACCCGGCTAACTGGCAGTACCTTGGGATCCAGATTAGAGGTGAAATGAGTTCAAGAGACCCACGCTTTGTCTGTCCAATATCTGTATCCAATTCTAGAATTAAGTTGACCTACTTTATAGAACAGGGACGATCCTTTAATCTTAGATGATGGTTTCAAACTGAAAAAGGGGGCGACGAGGGGAAGCTGTTCTTTGGCGCGCATATGGGACAGTTAGCTCTCTCTTTCCCTCTGTGTCTTCAAAGAGCTCGATTAGGGCTTTAGTAAGCATGAAACAAGGAATCCACTGAGAAGTGGCTCTGCTGTTTTAAAAGCTGTTTTGAGTTTCTTAGCTGTTGAGCTTCATGCACACGCTGACAATAGAAGCAATATTGAAGAGGTAAGGACCTTTCAGGACACGATAGCTTGCGTGTTTAAAAATACACTCATCGAAACCTCAATTTATGAGCATTTTAAATGTGAATGACAACTTCAAATGTCCTCACATGTTATTTTTGTAACATTTGCGCTGTATTTGCGAGGATGTTTTCAAAAACGTGGCCCTCACATTTTTGACCTGCATACTGGTCTTTCCAGCAGATACATATCAGAGTTTTTTATTTGAAACCGAAATGATATACAATTATATTGTCATATCTTCTATACAAATAAGGTTATGAAAGATGTTATTATACAAATAGTAATTGATCTAAATTACATGGATAAATAACATCAAAATGTTTTTTTAATGTTTCAGGGAGGGTTTGTTTCTGGGAGTGGTTTTAGTCACATTAGATTAGTCATTCAGCCAGGAGACCTGCTGGGCTTTGGTCAGGTAACATTTGTTGGTTTTCCCTTGTGGTTAATGTACAGCAGGTCAGTGCTTTCAGCTTCTGTTCATGTGTCTGTCAGAACAGTGGGCAACATTCAAAGTGAACTGCCCTCAGAGTGGCCCCTTAGCTTTCTGCTTTTACCTATACTGTATAAGTCACCCGGAAAATGACGTACAGACACCCTCACTCAACTTCTGGCTTCACACGCATTTATTATTAGACTGGAACCTGAAGCACCATTTTCTGTATTCTGAATAAGATGATACAGACTCCACTTCTCGTTCTAGTTCACACTGAGTGCATAAACCACTTTTAATTGAAGTGCCATCCAGAGTCACTTCAGATTGCATGCCCATCTCAAGGACACGGTAACCCATCATGAAGCACACTAGAGCTCTGCAGATGAGACAGCAGGTCCTGTCTTTGTACTGCTGAGACTCACAGTAATGTGACTCTTGATGATCTGACACTACAGAGGTGAATCGATCTGCTGTTTATTCATCCTTCCTGTCTTTAACCTTCTAGATAAATACGAATTAACAGAATTGCATACGGAAAAGGACAATTTTGTCTTTCATGAAGCTTGATAGCAGACGTGTTTTAAGTTTTATTGTAGTTTTTACTTTAAGATTTTTATTTAAAATGGTTTTTAAATGTAAAATATTTAGCTTTTACATTTTATACATTTTCTCTTGTTAAATTTGATCGTATGTGCTTTTGCTGGTTTGACTGGTTTTGTGCTTTTGACTGGTGACTCAGCTTAAACTTCTTTTGGTTTGTTGCTAAGGCACATTTCTAATTCTTGTTCAGTTTTAGTTTTAAAAATAATTTTTATTCCTATATTTTATGGTTAGCTGAAATATTTCAGTTGCTTTGTTTTTAGTAAACTATATTAACCTTGCTGGACAGACGTATGCAAAGACTGAAAATTCCTACTAGTGTTGCAGGTACAGGTTTGGAGTGACATGAGGCTGCATAAACGTTGATATAATGTTAATTTGTGTCTGAACTGTTTCTTTAAACGAGCGAACGGAGAGCAGCGCTGGTTAACACAGAACAGCATCCTTCCTCTTGTCTCTGCTTCCTTCATCCCTCAGTGCGCATGTCGTACAGAAGAGGGAAAAAGAACGTTCTGGTCTATATTTAGAATCCGAGGCAGAATAAAGCGTCTTATCCACCTCAAGGCCCAAACATCACCCCCAGTGCATACAAACCCCTCCAAACACACTTCACACAAATGAAGTTCCTCTCTCTGTCTTTGAGATGTTCATCTTCAAGCTTTGATCTAGCATTTTTTTTGCCTTTTTCTCCACAATTCATTCTCTTTCATGTTGCCTCTTCTTCTCTCCTTGCCTTACAGAGTTAAATGTATAATTTATATCCACTGTAGAAGGCCTGGCCATTAGACAGCATGACCAAGTGGTTTAAACATTGAGGGACCTAAAAAAGACAGAGAGAGAGAGCGAGCCCAGAAAAAGTGAGGGAATCGGAGGCGAGCGTTGCGTGCTTCGCATGCTAAACTGCTTTTGTTTCAAGTCTGGCTCTCGTCTGTAGATGTGCTGGTTCTTTGTGTTGGAGGAGACACATGAAGGAAGGATGAATGTTCCCAGCCCTTCACAGCAACAGGGGCTCGGTAAACAATAGCAGAGCAATTTGTTCTGCTCAAGTTATCAGTCGTTCTTCCCACTAATGGTATTCAGCAGATGTCATCACGGCTTAGATTCATTTGATGGGCCGTTACGCAACGCTACGGGTGACCGTTACGATAGAGATCTTGTTTGGTGATTCTTGGTAAATGTGTCTGCGTACTAGTATAATTAAAAGGATAGTTATGTAAACAATGAAAATTCTGTCGTCATATACACACTGTCACGTAGTTCCAAACTTGTGTGACTTTCTTTGTTCTGTGGAGCATCAAAGGAGATGTTAAGGCATTTGACGTGCACAATTTACAAGTTTCTGAAGCCAGCTAATCGAATATTGCCCTGATAATGGTGCTTGATATCGTCACCAGTCTGTCACCTTTTACTTTCATGCTTTAAACATATTCTGTGTCCCACTGAAGGAAGAATCTCAAACAGATTTCGAAAGACATGGGGGTGAGTTAATCGTGACAGAAGTTTTATATTTAGTCAAACTATTCCTTTAATAAGGTCTATCTTTGCCCCTCCGGGTGTTAAATGTTCCGTTCTAAGTTATGTGCGTGTTAAATGTGTGCAAACAGATGGGATGAAGGTTCTTGAATTATTAATGATTATACAATTGGCCTATATGATGCTACAGAGATGATTTTCAAGTAATACGGTATGTGCTGTGCTCTCAGAAGCTCTTGTCTTGGGGTTCAGTGGTTAGATTTGGAATGAACCATCCTGTGTTTTCATGCTGTGAAGAAGTTTAACAGTAGGTTTTATTTTTAGTCATTTAATTCAGTCTTTAGCTTCGTGTAATTTCTGAGAGAACAAGCTTCAGCCGGCTCTCATCTGCCTGGCCTCAATTCACTCCAGATAACACGACAGGCGGATTTCAGATGTCACTGTTTTACTCTTTAATGCTCTGTAGTATTAATTCTAACACAGCACATTTAGTACTAAGTTTTAAACACTGTATTTTTAAATATAGCAATCAATTTTTTTTAAATAAATAATCACACAGATCTGTAAGCATTTGTGGTTCTTTGTGAGAAATATGACGACATTTTGTTTTAATGATTTTGACAAGATTCTGTCATGTTCTTGGATTGTGCTCATTCATGAGGGCACAATGCTTGTGTGATTTCTCTTGAAAACGTTATAGAAATACTGTCAAGCCTCAGTATTGTAATTTGATCGTCTGATGCCACCTAGAGGAAAGATTTTAACCTTTGATAAAAGCACAACGCTGTTAATGGTGAAACATACCTTACTGTCAGGGTTTTAAAAGCTGAATTGCCTCATAATACCCATCAAAACCTCTGCAAAATGCCAATGTTGGCATTTCGATTTTTTTTATTAGAAAATTTTATACATACTGTACTAATATTACAAAAATGCTATAATGATACAGAAAAGCCCTTTACATGTAGTCTATGCTCTGTTGCTTACATTCACGCGCAATGGCGCCACCCTATGGTCATTATGGGTCACTAACCAGTCTTCAACTTCCACAGCTGTCCACTGCAATCTGACCCAGAATGGGATTGACCATCAGGTGTGCACAGAGGACGTGAGCTCACACCTGGAGGAAGCGTCTGTTGATCATGGACTGGATGAGGACAGCCCAGGTTTTCAGAACCACAGTCCCGGTTTACAGCGGCGATCTCCACCCCAGCGCTCGGTGTCGGAATCCGAGCTTTCCAGGGTGAGAACACACTGTGGTCACTGTTGTACTTGTTTTAGAAAATATCATCATTTTGAATTATTTTGAATTTGATTTATTAAACCAATAATTAATTTAGCAATCTTGACTTGATGAACAACTGCATTTATACTTCCATACAGTTTTTCTTATATACAGTATTTTATACAGTAAATGGCCTGCAACAGTAAGATACAACAGATACCTGGTATAACTGGTAGAGCATTACAATAGCAGTGCAAAAGGTTGTGGGTTCGATTTGTAAGTCATGTTGGATGAAAGCAACTGCCAAATGTGTTAATGTAATGACTAAATACATCGCATATTGCTTTTGTAGACAGACAGACAGATAAGACAGACAGATAACACGTTATTTTCATGATTTTCAGTACAATAGAAGGAAACAATGGTCATTTCAGTCACTTGTCTGTCATAAACGTCGCAGCCATCAGTGTATTATTTTGCATGTACACGCTTTTTACCACACGATGGCGCTCCAATGCATCAAGTGTACATTTGGCCTTCCAATCTTAAGTCTGACTTGTAAAAGCGAATAAAATTTACTGTGATACCTTCGGTATAAATAGTAAAAACACTATTTTTAAACGATTTAAAGTATTGTACAGCGTGAATAATAGGCTAATAATACCAACATCGTATAGCAGAGATAAAATGTAAAACATTTTTATTTTAAAGAATGGATATTTACACCCCCATATTTAATAATAAACATTATTGATTGAACAACCCTTGAAACCGGAAGCTTAAAATACCTCTGTTCTGTTGTCATAGACGAAGATCATTTTAGTGCTGTAATGTATTCATATCTTCAAGTCATCATGCTTTGTTGCTATAGTAACATGAAAATTCTTGAATTGCCTAATTATACCAAGGACAGAATGACTGTGACGCGGTGTTTGTGCGTTGTAACTTTAAAGCTCGCGTTTCCTCTCCTCAACTTTGTTTCCATTTACCACTCATCTGTCACTCATCTCCGTTTAATTGGATGGGAATCCTGCTGCAAAGCACATCCCACTAGTATCCCACCTGCGGGAGCCGCAGAAACGGTGGCTCTGTCCTTCCAACTTCTTTATCTCCGGTGAAATGGAGTTTGCTGCAGTATCTCGTATTTCGATGCAGTAACAGACCTTTATATATTAAACCTCATCAATCCTATGTAAGTCTCCGCTAGCGATCGCGGCTCCGCGGGCCTGCCTTCACACCTCGGCGGCAGGTATCTCGGGTTAATTAGCTCTGCGCTGTTTTTAGTAGGGCTGTGACTCTGGCCCCACTGGAGGCGGTTTGTACTGACTCAGCGTCTGTGTGTTTGGCTCGGCTCTTGTCACCGCTGAATTATGCCGCTTCTTAAAGCTAACTTCAGTCCTGTCACAATGGCTGTCATTTCCGCACTGAATTCCGCTCGTATCGTGCTGAAATGACAAGCTGCGGCATTCAAATTGGAAGAGGCTGTCATTAATGGGATAGTTCGCCCAAAAAAGTCATTATTTACTTTCCCTCGTGTTGTTGTAAGCCTGTATGATTTTCATTGTTCCTTGGAACACAAAGATACAATTTTTGGAGGATGTATCGGGCGTATTTTCACGCAATTACAATAAATGAGGACTTGGAGCTTTCGAGCTTGCGACGCACTTAAAAGTATCATAAAAATGACGCATGTGCTGTTTTTCAGCCCTTGCGAAGACGTATGATAGCTTGATGTGAGAGAGAGAACCGATTCGTAGCACTACATCTCATAGGAGAGGTGGAGCGGATGTGGAACTTTACATTTTGCTGTATTCCTCGCGTAATCTGTCACATGACGAATTGAAATACACAGTAACGCAGCTGTAATGCACTTTAATGATACTTTGTCGGAAAGTTCTGGTCCATTGTAGCTGGATGACTAAATCATGGGTGAACTTGCTCTAGACCAACAACAAAAAAACTCCAAAGGAGAGGAAAAGACTTTCCAGTGTGCGTTGTGCAGAGATTTCATTTATTTATTTATTAATTTCTCTTCTCGCCCAGCCGGGAGTTGTGAAGCTGTCCAAGCCGGTGGCGCTGTGGACCCAGCAGGACGTGTGTAAATGGCTGAGGAAACACTGTCCCAATCAACACCAGGTCTACAGTGACTCCTTCAAACAGCATGACATCACAGGTAAACAAGACACCCTGACACTCACATAATGATCTTGTCCAAGGTCAAACACGCAGTCCACAGCGTGCTCGCTCATGCGCGCGCGCATTCCACTCGCATTAAAACGTTCCTAATGGAAGCACCAATAATTGCCGCTGGTTCAGCCGAGATTGCGTTCCGCGTTTATTGGCTCGGCAGGGGTTCCCGTATACCGCGGACGAGGATGTGTGACGGGGAATTTATATGTGCGTCAGTCATGTGACCTGACTTGCAGTGATGGATGACAAAGGCACCGTTTTTCATGTTGTATTATGTTTCAATGTTTTCCTGCTTCAGGAAGCCTAATAGAGATTAATTGCTTACATTGTGCAGACGTTGTAATCCTGAAGCTAATATAGAAAGAAGTTTTCCCAACATTGTTTGTCTCGGAGACCCCAAGGGCCTCGTAGGTAAAGTTTATATGTACCCCTTCATTAACGCAAAACCAGATGTGTTTTTACGATCTCTAGTAGGTCTACGCCATTAAATAAAATTATTCTTAAAATATTGCCATAAATGCAATGACGTACTTTACTTGTGCTAACTAAAACATTTGATACTATCGGTCAAAAACAGACTGACCAAGTAGCTTCCTTTCTGAAGCAGTTAATATGTTTATAGTTCATATAAACGTTGTTGTTGCTAACTGCTTCTGTTTTGATTTTGGTTTGATTAGCTGTTAGATTGGGATGAAAACAGGAAAGCTTTGTTCCGTGTCTATTGTATTATTGTGTAGACGTGCTAGTGAGGCGAGCATGGGGTGTTGTTATATAAACATACGTACACAAAGCCAATGAAGTCTTTAATCAAGTGCGGTCGTCCTATGTGTTCAGCTTCCAAGGTCATTTTGCCTTTGATCTTTCATGATTCAGCCAAATGATCTCAATTGTCAGGAGTAATGTTGGCTAATGCTAATGCTGGCTAAAGCAGCGACACGTCTTTCTCAAAGCGTCTGAACTGTTCTCGTTCTACCAAAGGATTGCGAATATGCTTCGCATTAGGTTTATGCTCGATCCAATTAGCCATAATTTATGCGAAAAATATTCAAGCTGCTCGATTTGACTATCCTGCATTAATTAACAAGAATCAGTTCATAAACATCAGGCCCCACCAATTAGAGAGACAATGCAATTTGCATCCATCTCTGGCCATTTCATGCATAACATAACACATTTCATCAGAGTAAACAAAGATGAATCAGTGCCAGATCACAAAACAACAGTGTTTAAAAGAAACTGCCTTGAGTAACAGAATACATAGGAGTAGAATATGTATATATAGGAGTAGAATATATATATGTATAGGAGTAAAATATATATAGGAGTAGAATATATAGTAAGCACATTTAGGACTTGTTAAGTCCTGGCAGTTAATTCCTTACTATTGTGTTCTAGACAGGTGCAAATTAAATCAAGAGGTAACAAAAGCTTGTCTTACAGTCTTTTACATGTAAATTTGGGTTTTTGTCCTGTCCAGTTGTGAACCTGACAATGGAAAAGTGAAAAGGGCATTTTATTTGTTGCACTGATATTGTTGTAGTATTGAGTACTGAGTAGCCCCACCCATCTTTTAAACTCATTGGTCTATTGGTAATTACAGATTACCAATTAGAACAAACGTGTTCTAATTGGCTAGAAATGGCTACAAAACAATTGATGCATTCTTGCTTGGTTAGTACGTGATGTGAGTTTCATTGTTTAAATGATAAATTCCTGATTTGGAGTTCCTTTTGAGGCTTGAAATCTGATGCTTTCATGTGGTCCTAATATAATTTGTGTTATGTGTAATTTCTAACACTAAAGGGTCATTTTTGTGTTCTGTCAAACGTACCTAAACCCTTTAGAAATGGTTTTATTGTTATATCACATTTCAGAACCCATTTATGCCAGACTTCAGACAGTTTTTCAAGGACTTTGAAATGCTTTTTCTTAGCTGTACGTACAGTATATTTCATCATACCAGACAACCTCGAAAATATCTTTGAGGGAGCACAGAATTGCCATTAAGTTACCAAATTACTTGCTACTAAGTGTCGGTTTGTTTCTAGTCGAACCGGAGCGCAGTCAGTGAGATAAACGCGTCTTTTCTGCTGCCAGCATAAGACTGCCGAGATTTCCCCTCACTGCTTCTACCGCATCTTCTGAAACGCTCTGAGAGTTTGACTCAAACGCCGAGCTGTCATTAAAAATGCATTAAAGCATATTAAGACATAATTAGATATTAGTCCCTAATCTGCAGTAATTACAAAGACCGAGGCAGCGAGTGGTTTGGTAAATGAGTTAAGCACATATTTTTGATAGCGTAGGTGTAATCGGGGGAGAAGGTGCGCTCATTCTGTGTAATATACAGCCAAGAAGATCAGAGTAAATGGCTGATACAGAGAGCCTGCGTCAAGCACAATGCAATGAAACTCTGGGCTGGTTCTCGCTGACAGGAATCCCTTGGGTCACAGCACAGAGGGGTCAAGAAAGCACAACACAGTGTAACATCACAATTAGCGTCTGTTAAGTAAGTGTTGGGCGTAACGGGTAATTGGACATCAAAATAAGATATTCATTCATTGACTGTAATGAGTGTTGCGCGGGTTGTTTACATGTCCTTTGTGGCTTTGTGGTTTATTTCATCACCAGGTTTATTTTTAAGCTATATATTGGAACACGGAACATTGGAACATATATTGGAACATTTATTTAGAAAAAAAAACTACATTTAGTTTTGTAAATTTTAAAATAAGGATTTTTGAATTTATCATCAAGTAAGATTTAAACATGCTGTGTAAGGCTTGGTTAATGTTTTTTCATGTTAACTAAGGTAGTTAAGTAATGTTAACCAAAATCACCTCATTGTAACCCTATTCATCTAGCATTTGGCAGCAGATTGATGTAATTATGGCATCCACCAGCATGAGTGAACTGGCCCGTAATAATTAACCACTAACTAACCAATCACTAATCTGACTCTGTGGGTTTCACAGTTATTTTGATCATCTCTGCTACACTGTTCAGGTGGAGAAGTTTGTAGCTGTTAGTAGATCTGAGTGTAGCTCTAAATCTTTCAGTTTTATGATCGTTGGGTCAGTATCTTCTGGCTTTCAGGATAGAAAGGAAAGTCTGACAGATCTTCTGTTGACGGGATAAATGAATCCAGCTGGGATGTTCCCAGTAAGCTGGCTCCTCTTCTGTTTCCACATGTACTGCACTGCAAATGTCTGTGCAAAGGTTCTGGCTCACTACTGGTAAAATAATTCCAGAGAAAACTAGGTGTGGTTAGACGTTGGGTTTATTTATTAGACTTTAATAGTCTACTGTTATAAAGAATTTGTGTAAAGGACACTCCCATTAGGCTACATACCGGTGGTCTTGGCGTAGTATAGGGTTTTTTATAGACTGTCTATTTTTCATGTTGTCCCAACGTGGTCGTACTGTTGACATTACGGGACGTATTTTGAAGTCTCATATTTAGCGCATAAAAGATGTGTACTGTAAATGTAAAAACAGTAATAATTTAATATCCTGTGTTCCTGTAGCTCAGCCGGTAGAGCATTGCGTTAGCAGGGCAAAAGGTCGTGAGTTTGATTCCCAGGGAACCCATGTACTGACAAAATATGTAACTTGTAAAATTACATATAAACAACATGTTTATATGTAATACATGTTTATATGTTAACATGTAAAATATGTACTGTAAGTCAAGCGTCTGCCAAATGTATAAATGTAAATGAAATATCTTTATGGTGATCTGGTACGCCTCTCATAATATTAAAATATTAAGATGTTGATAAATCTTAAGATTCAGCACATGAATGCTTTGGTGTTGTATGCATGTTAAATCCTGCACGTATAGCACCCTCATTGTTTGCTTTGTACCCTCCCCAGTGTTCTGTATGCTGTTGGGTGGCAATGAGAGATGAGATTTAATAATGTTGTGAAGAATAGCCGCACACTTTAGTAACAAGCAGCTGCACACATTCCATCACTCCAAAGCTGATTAGATGACTTACTGTTTCAACCCAATTACTCTTCATCAGGTGCGGATCATTATATTAACTTCTAAAGGTTTATTCCCAGTTTCTGCTCTATTGGATCATGTACTAAATGCTAAATGGTTTATAACGACTCTTGGGTTTGTCCTGAGAGGTTACCTGAGGTGTGATTGGTATAGAGAGATGGGGGCCTTTCATCCATGTGTTTGATTGGCTCGCTGCTGAGGGCCCATATGAATGCAGGGCCCATATGAATGCAGGGCCCCTGTGTTAAGTGCATTAAAAGCAGGGCAGACGATCTTTTGCAAAGACGTTGTTTTGTTATGCTGGTTGAAAGTCTCTTCACATCCAGATAGCGATCACTAAGTAAAGTGATATAAATGTATATATTTATATCTCCTCTGTGGAAGGCGAAGGACCATGAAATGTTCATCCAATCATTGCATT
>JAZGTI010017142.1:0-12356 GCA_036877585.1 Botia kubotai | reverse complement strand
ACAAGTGTTTTTCAGCAGCTTGTGTGTGCAGACCTCAGCAGACTGCAGGAGGATCTGCTAACAGACATTCATCACCTCACCTCTGTCAGTCTGACCCTGCACAGGTAAATGTGGACTTTGACTCATCACAGCCTATTAGTAAAATAATCAGTTGTAATTAAGTTCAAGTTTAATGGTGTATTTTCAGTACAAGTAATACTCACATTTGAAAACCTCTGGCACAGTTTTTGATTGTATTTTTTGTTCATGCACTGTATGGTCATTTGCATATATTAAAGCAGTATAAGATGAGCAGAGGTGTGTTATGATCATATATCAGCACAAGGCTGCAGGTAATCAATCAGTGGCTGCTGATATACTGCAGAGGCTGAGCAGAACGCCCTTATATAGAGATTGTTTGGGTGTGTTTTATGCAAATGACTAACGATGACAAGCACTTTCTCATTCCTGGATGCGTTTATTCACCCTTGTATTTATTTCAGTAATCACAGGTAAGAGTTTTTTCAGAGTGCTTATTTCATGTAAAATATAGTAATAATGAGAAGTAGAGGGTGGATGAGGGTGGAGAATGATTCCATGTGAGCTTACTGTGTTACACTGAAGTGCACAACTTTAAGTGCAGTCTTTTAAGTGTCCCTAAACTTTTCCCTGCTAACAATTGTAGGTTGTAAGAACGTCTCCCTGATGTTTCCATTAAGTAACCGAAAGGTGAAATTGTAATTGAAAGCTCTAGGAACTCTAGGAAAGCTCTAGAGAACAGTCAAAACATCTAGTTTTTTAAACGTTGTATTAACATTTTTTTCTTGGTTATAAGAATGTTATTAATTTTTTAAACTTTTGTAACATTTTTAAAACCGCTTTACTAACAACTGTAGAATAACGTTTTGATATATAATAATTTTTTTGCATATAAAACGTTATTGTTTCTGATGACGTTGAGAGAACATTCGTTAGCCAACATTCTAAAAATGTTCCATGTTAGCTGGGAAGGTCAGGTATTGTGTTCTTTAACAGCTGTAATTGTAAACATACAGTACACAATATCTGTGTTTTCAGCAGCCCGTAAATGAATGTGGATATTAAGTTGACTGTTGTTAATATGCTGAGCTGCAAGTTTTGAGCTGAATATGTCTGGCTGGTGTTGCAGTGCTGTGGGCACGGCGTTTTGTGTAATAGTTTGGCAAGCACTGATTCCTTTGATTGATATACTGTTACTGTTAGTAAACTGTTAGTTTTTAAAGCATAAATGTGATTTTAATGTTTGTGGACTTTTGTGGAATGTGTGGCGCGTCCAGGTTGTATGTAAACCGCGTCTATTCGCGCAGCTGGTAACAGGTGTGATTTTATTTGGGTTTTTAAATCCGTTTAGTCTGATTGAGTCGTTCTCGAATCAGTTCGTGCGATCGATTCACAAATGAATCACTGTTCGTGGAGAAAGAACCGTTTCGCGGAAATGACTGTGATATGTAAGAACAAATAAGTTTACTATCATAGCACAATATTAGACGTTCACGGGTCCAAGTCGAGTTTCGCGTTAATTGTTTACAATGTTGAGTCATAAATCGTCTGTTTTGCGACATAAATGCGAGTCGATTCTCAGACTCTAGTGGCGTACAATTATTTTGGAAATGTAGCTGCAATGCTATTCCCAAACTAACTTAAATCATTAAAAATGACATTTTTGAAGTAACTTTATAAGCTGTTTTAGTCCCTGCACCATTTGCGTAATTGTGTATGCTTGTGAAATGTATTTTCAGGCTACATTTAAAACAACACGTTTGGTCTATTAGCATGCTTGTAATTCCAGCAGGGATTTTTTAGGATAGGCTGCCTGTCCTTCAAATATCAAATTGTCAAAAGGTTTATTAGGTAGTTTATTATTTTACCCCTTGAGTATTGTTTTCAAATTATAATAGAAATGTAAGGGAATTTCTTTTTATTTTTTAATGCAAAAATATACTTATAAACAATAGAGATCATTGGGAAGTCCACCAGATAAAACAAACGCGCTCGTGTGTGTGAGAGAGTCATCGTATAACGTGATTGTACAGTAAATGTGTTCAGCCGGAGGGGGCGGGGCATCACTGTATGTGAGACTATTTTCTCTTGCTGTGGGATGCTGAGAGCAGCTTACATACAGCCCCGAGAATCACTCACAACTGCCCCGAGAATCACTCACAACTGCCCCGAGCTCTTCTCTGTATTCCCGCAGGTGCATTTTAGAGGAGGATGAGAATTTGGGAATATACTCTTTATTTCGCTACCACAACGTGCTTATGGAGCGGTAAGTCGGATGAGGGGTTATGAAATAGCTCATATGCCTGCAATACTGTATTACTCTCTCATGTCTTTATTAATCTGACGTTATTTTAAGTTTAACTGTTCAATAACATTATCTGCTCACTTGTAAGGTGATTTTGTCGCATGTCTGCATGTTTGGTTTGGAATATTTGCACTCTCACGTTGAATGAAAATGAATGTTTCCATTTGTGCAAAACCTGATGATCCATGTTTTTCCAGCAGGATTGAAAAAATGTCTTAAAGAGCTTTAAATTCTGAATATTCAGCTTTAAATTTGAACCCCAGACTCACACTTTTGAAACCCTGTTGTATTTATTTTAAACAGCACATTAGAGTTTAATTGGTGTACCGTCCTCATACAAATACAATATGTTTAATGAAAATACACACAGCAGTAAGTATAATGTGCTCTGAATCTGTTAATGTATCTTTTTTAAGTTCTGTGGCTTTTATAATAAATTAATCAGGTTTACTTTCTCCTAATAGTTTAATAGATTTGTTTCTCAGAAGATCTTTGACTGCACAGCGTTTCATTTCATGTTACTGGCATCAGTGTGCTGAGTTCATGTCATTGGAGATCACCCCGGCCGCTTTGTGTACAGTGTTGTGTCTGATTCTGGCAGGAGAGCACAGCTCACTTGTGTTTCTTTCTATGATGCTCATCCACCAAAGATCTCATTCTGCACAGGGTAAAAGCCTGATGTCATCTAGAGGATTCTCCCTGGAATTAGATTATGAATGGATATGATCTCAAGGGAATTAGACTGAGATGAGAACGAGGGTAATTGAACTTTGGAGGAGATCCCAGAGTTATCTAAGCTGTGTGATTTGTATTCATGTAAAGTTCTAGCATATTTAAAGGGATAGTTCACCCAAACATGAAAAGTCATCCTTCATTTATTCACCTTCATATCTTTCCAAACCTGTATGACTTTTTGCTTCTGAGGAACACAAAAGAAGATATTTTGTAGTACACTGGTGAAAAGCAGTGGCACCCATTGACCGCAAAATATTTCTCAAAATATCTTCCTTTGTGTTCTGCAGAAGACAAAGAGCCATATCCAGCTAACAATTGTCTTAATAAAAATGTTTTTAAAGTTCTAGGAATGTTCAAATCGTCCAGTATTTTAGACATTGTATTGAAGTTATTGCTTGGTTATAGGAACATTAAACATTTATTTTGTAACATTTTTTAAATGTTTCACCAAGAGCTTAACAATGTCTATGAAACACACAATGGAATGTTCCATTAATGTTACTGCAAGAACTTTTTGATAGCTCTGAGAGAACTTGCAGTGAACATTATCATTATAGTGAACATTTCCTGTTAGTTATGTATAGTTGTGGAATGACATGTGGGTATGTCATAGGGTATGTAAATGATGTTAAAATGTTTATTTTCGGCGAAACTATCCCTTTAACAATGATACGTTCGAGACGTATAGCAAAGGTTTCTGGTGTAATTAATCATAATTTATAATAGAAATACTGTCAGTAAGGCGGTAATGAGCACTTAGGGTTGAACGCAGTACTGTATGTCAGACTGCTGAAGGTTTAATCTCTGAAACCCAGCAGAAAAGCTCTGATGAGGCTTTAGATCAATAGATGTACATCCAAATGAGCTGGAGCAGCTGCCTCTGTTGATTTACGAGCATCCTCCTGAATATCTCATTCAGCCTCATTCCAGAGTTACTCTGCTTGCAGTTACTGTAACATCTGAGAGTTACTGTCTCTCTGCTGTGCTGTGGGCATTAAAGGTCGAGTAGGCGGTTTGTTCCAGAAACCTGTTTTTGTTGTGCTAGTTGAAGGTCTCTTCACATCCTGAAAGCAATCACTAAATGATATAAATATGTTTATTTACAGATAATGACATCTTCTGCAGAGGCGGGCAGAGGGATCTTATGCTTTCAAAGCTAGCTTGCTATTGCTAGCCTCACTGAAATGGCCTCTTACTGTTTATTGTGTTGCAGTGTCACTTCAGGGTGAACATCAGAGGAGACTGTACAGAGACCTGATGAAAGACTACAATCCGCTGGAGAGGCCCGTCTTTAACGACACACACTCCCTCACTGTGTATTTCAGCTTCAGTCTCATGCAGATCATGGATGTGGTGCGTTGATAGTCTTTTTTTGCTTATTCAGTTTTTAATATACTAATATCCACTGAAAATGGAAAGTGTGACCATCATCCCAGTCATTGTCTCGCATCACATCTGCACACTCTCATTAAGAATGTTGCCTTATTAAAACGTCCCCTTAACGAGCTTGTGATGTCATGGAAGCGGTTCCTCATAGCTTTACACTTCTGTGTTTTTCCATTTACAGGATGAGAAGAATCAAGTTCTTACAACCAACATCTGGTTACAGCTGGTAAAACCAGTTACTCTTGCCTTACTGAACATCAACATCATAGAGAGTGTTTAATAATGAATTAATATCACGTTTTAAAAGTGTATTCACATGGGCTTAGATCAATAGATGTTAAATATAAAAGAAATTAATTGATGTTAAATATGATGTGTGCTTGTCTGACGTTCAAGATGAAAATATGCTGTTTTTAATTGCATCATCTGACGTTTTCAAAAAAGGAAAAAAGCAGCAGCTTTAATAAAAATATTTTTTAGGAAATTATTATTTATTTTTTGAAAATTCTCTTTGCCACTGACCCGTGAATGATGTATAACTAGTGTAAACACTCTAATTATTGTGTTATTGTGAGTTATTGTGGTCATTAACAGTGTGTTTGTGTTTGTTCAGTACTGGAATGATTATTATCTTCAGTGGAACATCTCTGAGTATCCCGGCGTTATGAGTGTAAGATTCCCGGACAGCCAAATCTGGAAGCCAGACATTCTACTGTATAACAGGTTAGTTAGAAATGATCATCACACACAGAATTTCTTCTGATCTGTTCTGTATCATTAACAAACGTTGCAGAGAAACACAGACAAAGCTCTTCAAGTGTACAGGAGGTTTGTGGAGGATTTCTGGAGAGAGAATAAATTGTCTGGAAAAAGTGCTGGTGTCTGAGAGAACAGGCACTGAGTTTGCACTATTCCATCACAAGCACAAGAGTTTGACCTCATTTGTTTGTGTCGGCTGGAATGCAACACAACTGATTTTACTGCAGTGCCACTGTGTTTTCATTCACTTACTGTCACTCAGATCCACTCAGCTCTTGAGATTCATATGGAGAAATGTGCTTAATCATAAATACTGAATGTAATGTGGATCTGACACCCAGTGTTTACTCAGCAGTGCCAAACTCATTCCTTTGATTAAATGTGTTCATGTTGTACTGGACTTTTCAGACGTGTCCTCAGGTGTTTCTCAACATTCTGTTTCTGTGTATGTAAAAGTATTGTTGTGTTTTCTGCAGTGCTGATGAGAGGTTTGATGCCACCTTCCACACAAATGTTCTGGTGAACTCCTCTGGGGCCTGCCAGTACCTGCCACCAGGTCCAGTAGATAAACCGATGATTACAATTATGTACATATGAGGTCTTTTCATTATTTCTTGCTTTCATCTCTGTTAGCCTGTACTCCTCTTAACAGCTCTAGATTTACAGCATATGTTACTGTCTCCTCCCATTACGAAAATTAACCACGTTTTTATTACGGTAAAAGTGTAGTACACATAAGGCTGGTCCTTCATCATATTGAGATCACATGACCAGCCCAAATCATTGTTCTGCCGCTGTCGTATCAGAATGAGAGACGTGACGTGTTTGCCTGATCATCATTCACCAGCAGCGTGTCATTGACTTTCTCCTGCTTTCCTGCAGCACGCAGCTGAACTGATTTGATTCATGAGCAGACGTGCTCCTGTCAGTCAGTCTGCACTCAATTCTTCCTGACATTAAAGAGATTGCCTTCTCTTGAACTTCCATAAAGCTTCATCAGACGTCTGGTGATGCTTTATGGCAGAAGAGAGCAGTGAAACATGCAGGGAAGGTGATATACAAGGACATATCCTGAGCAATCAGCTGTCGGAACTAAATGAGTGTTTTTAACATATGTCCTTACAGCACAGCAGACATCCCATAATTCAATCCTACATACTGTAAAGAGTAGGTGTTTAGGTGTTTACCTCCTTATGGTTATTTGGTTTTTTTGTTCTTACATTTTGCATTGAGTTATTTGATGTGATGTAATTTCATGATTTCAGTAACAGTATAGTCTGATTAAAGGTAGGGGAGACAATTTCAGAATCTGCAATCTGTAACTCTGGTCCCTCTGCTGCATCTCTGTTTGAATCATAAAACTGCAGGTTACTGTATGTAGTTTGTTTTACATAAGCCTGTTAGCCAAATGAACCACATTTCCCAGAAAATCCAACCCGGCAGCTCAAACTATAAATCATTATTATAAACTTACCGGTGTGAATTGAGGAGATTATGTATTTGCACAATAACAATTTTTGATCATTTTTAATCAGAAAAGTTATGGATTGCAGCTTAATGAGATGCTCAAATATTATCGGTGTAGTTGTTGGTATTGTTATGAAGTGCTCAGATGTGTTACTGGAGTCTATACATAGTCTATAGGCTATACATTCTGTCGTGTAACTGTTATTGATCACTGAATATGTTTACAGGGATCTTCAAAAGCACCTGCCACATCGACGTTCGCTGGTTCCCCTTTGACAGTCAAAGGTGTGATCTGAAGTTTGGTTCATGGACGTATGGTGGGTGGTCTCTGGACCTGCAGATGATCGATGCTGACATCACTGGATATATCGCTAATGGAGAGTGGGACCTCGTGGGTGGGTCTTATAATTGAAGCAATTAAAAAAAAGATTCATTTCAGTGTAATGTATCACAGAGTGTACGCGATATGAAACATGTCTTTTCATTAACCCAGGCCCATTAGAAACCTTGACAGATGAGCTGATCTTTTTTTTTACATTTTGCCCTGGATTCAACCCTGTTATAAGCTTCATGCAGAAACAGGAAAACAGGTCTCGTCGTATCTGCTTCAGGTCTTTTGTATGTGTCTCGTGAAATATATAGAGCTGTTTTACCCCAGATGCCTTCAAAGAAGCTTCCAAAGATGAGCATCACCCATGTCCATCATGCAGAAGTTTGTTTATTTATCTGGATATTAAAACTGAATAAGACAACAGGCTTGGTTAGCTGATTATCATAAATCCATAGATATCAGAGTACAGATGGAAAGTCAATTATGAAAAGAGCGTCATTTATTTTCATTCACATCATGCATTGATTTTATAACGGTGCTGTAGAGGTTCCAGGTCGACGGAACGAGAAGTTCTATGACTGCTGTAAGGAACCGTACCCGGACGTGACCTTCACTGTAGTGATGCGCAGACGGACGCTGTACTACGGTCTGAATCTTCTCATCCCCTGCGTTCTCATCTCCACCTTGGCCCTGCTGGTCTTCCTGCTGCCGGCTGACTCAGGCGAGAAGATCTCTCTCGGTGAGTGTCATCATCATGCTCTCAGCTGCTGGATTTCAGGAGCCATTTCATCATCATCTTCATGGAGGTTCAGCACAGCCATTTGAAAGACCTCCATCATCTTAATTTGACGATTTGATTGATGATAACATCTTCAATTTGTGTAAATTCTGCCTTCTGTGTGAAACCATGAACCATGCCAGATGTTCACCTTGTTTCAGCCTTTCTTAGCATTTTCATGCTCAAAAAGCATAATGTTTTGATTTGAGCCACAGTGTCTGAATGATGTACTTACATCAGTTTCTGCATATTAAAGGTAGGGGAGGCAAGTTCAGATGTGCTAGCAACAGCAAGCTAGCTTTGAAAACATTAGATCCCGCCCTTCCTTCGGAGCCTCTCCAAAGCCACGCCTCCAATACATGAACACATACATAGTTTGACCAGCAACTAGGACATCCGATCATTGCATTCAGTCTAAATGCACATTTTATGGTCTTGTACCTTCCACAGAAGATATATATTTATATAAATATGTTTAGAGCACTTAGTGATTGCTGTCGAGATGTGAAGAGACTTTCAACCAGCATAACAAAAAATATAATCACCTACTTTAAGTGACTACTTTAAGCCTTTAAGCTGGATAGGAGAAAGTATTTTAACATTGGAAAATTTAGAGGCATCATCTATAATGGGTTGTGTTGTAGGAAATAAACCTGGCCTCACTCCAGCCCTCTCTTCACCAGAAGTGCATAAACGTCACTTTTGCATTTGGAAATATATTAAATGGAGCTCTCACAGTCAGTGCACCTGTTTGTCCTTCCGTGCAGACTCACATTTTAAAAGACGTCATATGAAATTCACTTCAGCACAGTGTGCTCGCACAGATAATTCACATAGACGTTTCTCTAAGCTGCAGTGAGATGAATGTCTTGCCAAAGATCCTGTCAGTGAGGAATGAGGCGGTGAGCTCTGATGAGCGCTCAATCGTCTCTGTTTGTCTCCTGCTCTCTGGATTTACAGGCTGCGGCCCGCGTTCCAAAACCTTGGAAGAGACTGAGGCTCAAATCACAGCAGAGCACAATTTATTGTTTCATTTAGTCGTTCCTAAATGGTATTAGTGTGACGGCCTGCCAGCGGTTGAGGATCGATTCTTTAAATACCAGAGCTTAACTGTGTCTGATGCATTCAGGTTAAATGCTGCTTCTCATTTTCTTAAGTAATTAAAGCACTGGCTTATTGTAGTCAATAAAGGTTTAAGGCCAGTTTTAATTTTAAGTTACAATTTTAGGTTGTGAGAGGTTTCTGTGGAGTTGGAGTTGAAATCAGATTTATATAACAAAATTATACAAAGATATAAGGGAGAACTAGGCTGGCCTGTTTACACTATAATCTTGATGTATGTTGGCTACATGCTGTATAAAGCATAGAAGTGTTTTCACCAAGGAAACTGTTTAACCCTGTATATCAACTGCAGTAAATATAACAGAAGCCAACAGTGTGTGTAATATGCCTGTGTGATACTGTACATGCTGTACAGTGGGGGGTTGTGATTGGCTGGCACATGTATGTCTATTCTAATGTTTCTGGGAGTACATATGTGTGTTTATTTTGCTCAGGGATCACAGTCCTGCTCTCACTGACGGTTTTCATGCTTCTGGTAGCAGAAATCATGCCTGCCACATCAGACTCCGTGCCTTTAATTGGTGAGTTCAGCCTGTAGTGACGTCTCCCGTCAGTGCGTCTCATCTGCAGTATGTTAGTTGTGTATTTATTCTCTTATGTGTATTTATTCTCTTCCTCTGATCAGCTCAGTATTTTGCCACCACTATGGTGATTGTTGGGCTGTCTGTGATCGCCACAGTCTGGGTCCTGCAGTATCATTACCATGATCCTGACGGAGGCAAGATGCCAACATGGGTAAACTCTCATTTCTACTGAACATACAGACTGAAGCTGCTGAACTTACATTGACCGCACACTGCCGCATCAGTACCGTTTTAAACACTTTAGCATTTGATTCTCGACAGATTTGAATTGATTTAAAACTGCCAAAGTCAAAATGTTAAAAACACATTGTATGGAGCTGATAAACTGCATCACAGAGTCCTGTCTGAAAGGCTTGTGTACTGTACAGAGACTGTAGCTGTTTCATAGGAGCTTCAGGCATTTTTTATTGATCTGCATTACCTCTATTTATTAGTTATGGTGTTCATTTGAAGGCTTGTCTTAAAGGGATAGTTCACCCAAATTTATCCATCATTTTCACCCCCTCATGTCATTCCAAACCTGCATGACGTTTTTGTGATTCACACAAAAGCAGATTTTTTGTAGTAGTTGGTAAAGAAACAACAGAGGCCACCCATTGACTTCTGCTGTATGCACACAAACATCAAAACATCCTCATCTGTGTTCCACAGAACAGAAAAGGTCATTGATTTGGAATGACATGAGTAAATGATGGAAGAATTTTCATTTTTGGCTGAACTGTCCCGTCAATTCTGCAGCTGGGTTCTCAATGTGATTGTTTATATGGTAGAAGAATCTCTTTATATAAGTCCAGTTTGTTGTTTGATGTGTTCTGCTGTCAGACGCGCGTGGTGCTGTTGAACTGGTGCGCGTGGTTCCTCAGGATGAAGAGACCCGGTGAGGACCGGGTTCGATCGGCCTGTCACAACAAGCAGCCACGCAGCAGCCTGACCAGCGTGGATCTGAACATCAGCACCGCAGCGGCACAATCTGCCAATGGAAACCTGCTGTACATCGGCTTCCGTGGAATGGACACGATTCACTACGCCCCCTCGCCCGACTCCGGGGTGATCTGCAGCCGGATCATCGGCACGGGCGAGGAGGATGTGCTGCTGCCTGGGGCGCAGGCATCCTCTGTAAGCAGCGCTCCCGGAGATTCCGACCTGTCCAAAATCCTGGATGAGGTTCGGTACATAGCCAAACGTTACCGGGACCAGGACGAGGAAGAGACGGTGTGTAACGAGTGGAAGTTTGCCGCATCAGTCATCGATCGCCTCTGTCTCATGGCATTTTCCCTGTTCACCATTCTCTGCACCATTGGGATCTTAATGTCGGCTCCAAACTTCATCGAGGCCATATCGAAAGATTTCTTCACCTGAGGACGTTTCACAGAGCTACATGTAGTTTTTACTCCTCTGAGAGCCTCTTAAAGAGACAGTTTACTCAAAAACTGTCATCTGCTCACCCTCATGCTGTTTATAAGAGTTGATGACATTCTGTGAAACAAGAGGAGAAATGATGAAGAATTGTAATGCTCACCCTTAGAGAAAGACACTGAACTGACAACACTTTGACAGATTAATTAGTTGCAGCTTTGCAGTCTGTTTGACTTTCTGTTTTCGTGAGTGTTTGTAGTGTAATTGTCATGATCTAAACCGATCAGTTAAATTGACAAACTTAAATTACATTGTTGCTCATTAACTTAGTGAAACATTTTCATTTCTAATAAATGAGTCGTGTGATGTCATGAAGGTGGAGATTCAGGCCATTTTGTCTTCCGAATATCGCTGTATAAAATAAACATATTTTTGTAAAACAAAAATGATTGAACTCAATTTCTCATATGTAATCATACAAATGGTGTTTTTTCTGCTTCTATACCAAACATCTGCTTTTAAGTGATTATTATAAGGAATTAAATCGTTCTTCACAAACATTTCAAACTACAGATCACAACAAACAGGCCCAGAGTAACTTTGGACATGGAGAATTAAAGATGCGGTAGATGCAGAGAAACGTTGAACGGGCAGAAATGACTGCGTGTGTTTCTGATATTTCTGAATAAACGGATCAAACCTGTTTATTCCGCATGAGGCGCTCATGAGTCAGAAACCTTTCAGTCGCCTTCAAATATCAGGTCGTTTTCTGTTTTATCTGAGACATTTGTGTGCTACAAAGTATCACATTTAATTGTAATAATTTCAATTCATGCTGCCTGATATATGAATGAAAAAATATCATCCTAGCTGTATCTGTAAACTTATGCTGTAATAGAGAGACAGTCATCACACACGACTGTGATTGGTCCAAACGGGTTTTAAGGTTTGAAAAGTAACGGTTATCACATGGCACAGCCCTTTACGCGATCATTAAAAGTCCGGACACTAAACTGAGAAACATTAATAGCCATTTATATGAAGATTCACCGTGAAGAATTAAAATATGAAAATTATTATTTAAACCCGTAATGTCATAATATCTGTCCATCTACCTTTATACATATATTATATAATATATATGATATTATACATTAACCCACAATGATCCCAGATATTTTATCAATTTAAATGATATAATAATTTATATAAATCATGGTAAATCAATTATGATTTATACATTTTGTAAAGCGTTAAAATAATAACTAACTCATCCGGGGCTTTTATTTTGGAAAGTAAGGCACTAACCGGAAGCGACTTCAATCTGTCTATGTGTTCTGTGTGATCTATTGAGTGTTTGTACAGTTTATACAGTCTCACTGATCCGATAATATCATGACTGATTCTTTACTCCGCTGGACTGTGGATAAGTTAAAGAACAGTTTCGGTTTGGAGGCGAGCGATGACATTGTGCAGTAAGTACAGTTTAATTCATGTTTATACATTCACTATGGT
>JAZGTI010017141.1:0-12356 GCA_036877585.1 Botia kubotai | reverse complement strand
ATTTACTTGTCCTTATAAATAATGAAGAAAAATGAATGCCACGCACATCATGCTGAGATGTTAAAATGTCCCACGCTGACTCAAGTGACTATATGTTTTTGCTGTTTTGATCTTGACACAGAACAGACAGGCTAATTAAACCACTTATTAAATCTGAACATCTTTCAGTGTTGCTTAATCAAATGATCTCAGAAAATCAGAAAAGACAAAGAGGTTGAAAATTTGCCAATGAAATGACATCACTGTCAAACTGCATTTTTATGAAGATAGAAAAATTAAATATGTAGTTATTTTTATATTCTAAATGTTTAAGTTACTGTAATGTTTAAAAATGTTTAAAACACTATATATACTATACATTTATTAGTTACGTTACAAACATATCAACTGTTTGATTAAATACAGTGGGTGCTAAAAGTCTGAGACCATTCATTAAAATGTTATGTTATCATTATATTTTATTATTAGCAATGCAATTTGAGTGATACATTTGTTGTAAAGGAATCATTTGTATTGTGAAACGCACTATACCTAAATTCACGTGAACTAAAATGTCAGATTGAAAGCACACTGATGTTTTAATTGTGTTTATATACATTTATATATAAATTGATGCACATACAAACTAGATTTAAGTATATTAATTATCGTTTAATGTTAGTTGGAAAAGGGTAATACTTTGACAACTCTAATGTCGTTTCTATGAATGCCTGTTACTGAAACATTAGGTAAGAAACAGCTAAGAAAACACTCAAACTCAAAAGCCTTCCTCCATCCACCTGTCATCACCCTCACAGACCGAAGCTAAAGCTTGTGTGGTTCCAGGTACACAAATCTCCATTAATAAATAACGGCATACATTGAGACGATCAAATTCAACCTTGATTCAAATTACATCTGAGATTCAAATTCACACGTGCAAATATTTAAACCGGTACCTTTATTATCGCGGACGAACTTTTTGTTGACTTTTCCTTAGCAACGCATAACAACGCAAACACTTTGGGGGAAAAGCGCTATTTTAAGACAAAACATTATTTTATCAAAATAGCCATGCATTCTGTACGACAAATGGTATACGACAAATTAAACTTACGAGAATGCGAAAATACATTGACGCGTCTCTCTACAAATGTTGCCAACTGTTTTGGTTACATCTGGTCTCCACAAATATGCTGCAATAGCGCCCTCAGCTGTATTACACGTAGCAGTGCACCTGCTGTCACCTTAACGAAGTATTCAAAATTGTAAAACATTTTTTGTTGATTTAAATTCTTGTTTGCTTGTTTTGTTGTTGTTTTATTTAATGAATCCAAAAATACAATACAAGAAGAAAAAAACATATGTATTAAACAGCAGTAAACATCTAGTTTACATTGTTTTGACTTAACAAACGTTCTATTTTTCAATAACTTTTAAAGATCATTGATGACCCTCTTGCTTAATCTCTATAAGCATCTGAGTATTACTACTGAGGTCTTAGTAAACAGCCAGATTGTTTTGATTGTGTTTTATCAGGTCAGTGCAGGTCTGGAGGCTATACAGATCATCAGTCTATCGGTTTCTACAGGGAACAGTGCAGGCTTTCTCCTCTTCAACATAATGTGAGCTTGGATTCATTCCAACAGACACATTGTCATACTCAAGATTATTATCTGCAGATAACGCTCCTGTCTGGTGACATATGTTGCCAACTGATAAGTTTCCCAAGACTGTATTTTCTTCAGTGCTACGGTAGAAATCTACCCAAGAGAAATTCAACTCTTTCTGCAGCTTGTAAAAGACTTTCTGATAAACATACTCAGCTAACAGGGAACGTTCTCAGAAGGTTGGCTTACGTTCTTTAGAAGCTGTGTAAAAGTTCTCAAGTTTTTCACGAACATTCTTGTTGTGATATTTGTAAAATATTTTTTTAACATTATTTATGATATATCAAAAAAGTTGTTCTTAAGTAGTTAGTGAAACATTATAAAAATGTTACAGAAAATATAACATTCCTAAAACCAAGCAATAACATTAATGCAATGTCCAAAAAACGGGATGTTTGGAACGTTCCTAGAATTTCAAAATAACCTTTTTAACATTTTTGCTACTTAATAGAAACATTATGGAAACTTTGTTACAACCTAAAATTGTTAGCTGATTAGAGTCTCCACAGGAAGCCCTCTGCCCACATTATCATACTTTGACCCTCTCCAGATTACACAAGATTAGGGTCCGAAAGTAGCTTGGTAGTGATTTCAATAGATCCTGTGGAGCTGTGCAATAGAGACTGTGGAAGAGTGAAAACGTTCCACCCTCCCAAATGTGTTGAAAAGACCAATGCTGGCATTTTAATCGGCAATACTTTTGGATTTACTGGTCCATAAAAGCTTGACAAGACCATTTTGTGCAGATCTTACCTACAGTCCCATTTTTCTTCTAGTTTTACAGATCAGCTGCTGGCCTGGGGTTTTAGGTGGAATTGTATAATTCTGTCTTTGTTTGCATGCTTACATCAGTAAGTCAACAATGAGTAAGCTCAAGAGAATCTGAAACCCATGGCCATTCATTAGAGGTATGAAATACATTGTGCGCATGATCAATACTGATTTATAAAGTAAACCAGTGAAGCAAATGGCGTCTTTCCCAAAACACTATGCTTTTCATTATGTGTGTGTGCATGGCAGGGAGAGTTTTGCCACTTCATTGCAGATTTAAAAAAAAATGTTGGTAAGATTCATCATTCATTGTTTAGGTCACTCAAGGTTTGTGTCAGGTCAGTGAAGTCCAATGAAGATTTCTCCCCCTTGGAGGCAAAGCTTTTAAGTTGTCTGCAGTAAAACCAAGCACCGAATTCAAGAGTCAAGATCCTGAAATATTTAACAGTTCACATATTCCATGTGGGTTCACATAAAGGAGAAAAGCAGGATACCTCGAATACTGCATTCAGGAGACCAAACTACAAGGTTAGCCGCAGAGATACTGTTCTATTGTGTTCAACACATACAAGTGCGTGTTTAAATGTTAGAAAACCACGATGGTAAAAACTAGCCTTTTATTAGATTGTTCTAATTAGTTCCTATTAAATGGCCAATAATCATGACAGGCCTATCAAATGTTTACAAATCCAACATAATAACCATAATACAATTATTGCTATTATCAGTATTTTTAATATTTGAAGTCTTTTGCATATCATTTTCAAATATAAAAATGCATATCTATAATAAATGTTATCTAGTCTCTGGTTGCTATGGTGTTTATTTGGGAATCGTTAGGCAAAATACAGGGTTTCTGATAAGAGGTCCCAGTGTGGGTAACTACCACAGTTACTCAACTTAATAACATTTAACCACAGAATGCTATTAAACACGATGCATAGATGCGGGGGTAATTAAATTGTGGTATACACAAGAGTTATTAAATTCCCCTGTGATGCATGTATATACACTCTTATACATTATTAGTGGACAAATTAGATAATCTGGTGTGAGTGTGGAAGTGTAATTTAAGAGGCTTGTCTTCTAAAAGTCTACAAGGGCCAAAAATGGCTGTAGTTATAGACAAACCTTTCTTTACTTGTCACTATAGCTGCTTTATTTCCTAGCATAGATTTTGCCTTTAAATAGAATATGACAACCTGCACTCTGGAATCTGAGTGTATACTGTGTTGTCTCTTATATTGGTTTTCACATTGCCTTAATTAGGATATCATTCTGACAGCTTTAGAACTTACTGCTCCTGCAGTGGGAAATTGCTGACTGGTTCAATCACCAACAGGAAGTCACCAAAGCCAGTCCAGTGTCACATAACATTGTGAATCTCAGCATGTTATCTGCACAGATATTCAACACAAATAAATCCTTAACAGGACTGATGTTCAGTTAAAGGTAGACGAAGGTGAGCGCGTTGCGTTCCATATTATACCAGGCTGTTATATAGACATCACGTCTGTTTAAATAAGACAATTCCATAGACACAACTAGGCAAAAACACTATAGCCTTAATTCACACCCTAATCCTAACAGAAAACCTTTTGCATTTTTACAATTTTAAAAACTAACTTTTTAAAGCATTCTTACACATGAGGATGCTGCAAAAAGAGGTTTTGCTCACTTTTGGGTACAATTGTTTCCCCAAAATATATGGTAGGTACATACACACACAGTGTATTCTAAGGTTGTGTTTTTACAAAGCCCATAGGTTTCAATGTAATCCTACCCCAATATCTGGTCATAATGCAACTTATCGACACATCACCAAGCCATTAAAATGGGGTGCCAGCTGTGAGGTGTTTTTTTAAACTGTCAGTGTGGAAAGGGGGAAAGTAATAAAATGCTACTGTCACTAAAAAGACCCATTGTTAAATTCCCATTGATTTTTCTTAAATAAATTATTTTCATACTGTATATATTCAGCAGCAAAACATTATGGTCCTTTCTGTTTACAGTCAGGACATTTGGCAGATGCTTAACTCTAGAGAGTGACAGTAAAAATGCTTCTGCTCTCTTGCATTGCAAAAAAATATTATGCCTGTTATAATTTGCTATTCCTGTCAGACAGGCAGTGTAGCAGAACTGTAAATTAGTTTGTGTGATACAAAGGTCATTAGTGGACATTTAGGAAAACAGTGAGGTCTTCTTAGCATAAGCGGCCCTGAGTGACATCCCACTCAGAGCCCCTTAAGAGGGTCCCCATTACTTTTTAATTAAGCCATAATAGCTGACCTAGTCTTGCTTGCAGCTTCTAGTATATTAAAAATCCTGCTTTGCCTGGTGGCTTAAGGGCCCTTGCTAGAAACAGCCCTGAGTTTCCTGTGCAGATTCCAGTTTTCAGTCACTAAAACACTATAGGTGAAAGTTCTGCATAGATTCCCATAAAGAATATGTTATCTCACTGAGATATGGGAATTTCGTGACAGGAAGTGAACAGGTTTATGCCCTTTTGGCTGTGTTCATCTTTTTTATTTGTCTTCCATGTGAACTGTAGCTTTCTTTGAGTAACTGCAGTGAGGGAGATAAGAACATTTCCTGTAGAGTAAAGGTGACCGAAAGACATTATCTTGGACTGCCGCCATCTTGTGTTTCCTACATGAAGAAAATAAATTGTTCTTTTAGGTTTGGTTACCAAATGAACCGACACATATGCACTCTCTCCTAATTAACAGTAACGCTCTTTCAGGCCATCTAAAAATACACATTATTTACAATAATTATATGAATTATGGCTAATGTCAGGATTCTTACATACATTAGCCTTTAAAACAAACTGAAAAATATGTAGACTGTCTATAGGATTATCATTCTCTTGAGAGTATTTAATTTAATGTTTAATACTACAGAAGTGACAAGCGATATCCTGTTCATACGTCCACTATCCACCAGGGGGCAGTATAACACATCAATCTGTATATATGATAAAGTACGACAAAATGTCGAGTCATCAGACAATTTAACCCCTATTAGAATGAAGTGATTGCACTTTCCCTGAGGGGAACGAGGAGTAAATGATAAATGAAAAATCTATTAGAACTTTGTAACATTGAACCACATTTTGCTTCCCCATCATCTTCCACACCTCGCTTTTAACTCTTCTCATTAACTCAAGCCCTACACAGAGTGATATGAGAGATCCAATGTGTTTGTCAGACGCAATGGTAAGGCTGCCCACTTCTCACTGTCATGCCTAATTTAGTTCTTCTGCACCTCTCACACACCTTTGTCTCAACTGACCAGCTAAACAAGTTTGTTTCACTGTATTAGGTTTAGCTAGAGTTAAACTAGAGTTAAGATAAACCTAACCATCACAGAAAACTTGTCAGTTTTTATTTAAAAAACAACACAATTTAATGTTTTTAAACCCTTTTAAACCATGTTTGTCCTTATACACATTTGTGTCTTTGTAAACAAAGTATACCTGTACACCCACACATATACAATAGTATATAGTATTTCCTATACTTTTATATCATTTTTACAACTGAGGACGTCCCCAAAATGTTTTGCTCGAATTTGTCAGGTTTTGCTCACTTCTGGGTACAAACTTGTCCTCAATATATGGTTAAGTAAACACACACAGACACACACACTCATAATAGGTGCTCAGAACAAAAACACTTTTTTACAGTTTAATAAACAAAAATATTCATAAATCAAACAATACACTTAAGTTTGGAATGTTTAAGAAAAACAAATTCAGGCACAGCAATGCATATTACACTAAAAAACTAAAATAGTTTTTTGCCTCCCATCATAATACAGTCGGCTGTCTCGAAGCAAGTGACGGATGCATCTATAAACAAAGTACAACATATACATAACAATATACAACAATATGCATAACATTAAAGTCAGATTTCTTTCTTCCCCAAACACAGTTCTCGGTATTTACACTATAAAAGATGGCGTATAAAAACAATAGTGTACTGAATACTTAACATATCACACTTGGAACGTTCAGATCTTATGCAGCCACATGAATACATATAAATATTTTACCCATATGTGTGTCCCCGAAGGTATATATATAATTAAACCAAAGCAATTATTGTAATGCTACACAATGAAGTTAAACTGCTCTGTAACATCTTTTTTTACAAATTGTTTACATTTTTTGTACGGTACAATGAATTAACACCGTATAGAATAAGTGTGTGTTATACTGTACAATATACATAGACATGTGCGATTGGTGTCTTTTAGTTGCTGTAATATATTGATAAATGTTCTGCTTCTCTAGACAGCTGAGTTATATTGGATATTTATGATATATATATATATATATATATATATATATATATGCCGTACCTAGTACTAATAAAGTATATTTGTGATCATCCAATCAGGGGTCGCTCTAATGTTTGGCTTCTTTTGAAATATATTCAACCCCGTTTAAAACTACTAAACCTGACAAAGGCTTCACTTTGGCTGAATATGGATATGTTAAAGATGATATTTTAATATAATGACCTGTAAATCATTTTGAAGCAGAACACACATAGAAAGATGACACCTTTGAAAATGTGTAACAAAATATAAAAGTAACATGGATATTACTGGATATTATTTTCCTTGCAATGTTTGGTCAGTCAACATAATAAACCAGTTCAATTCTTCTTTTGGAAGAAGTGATATTTTATACACACATCTTTTATGTAGTATCATACCACATAAATTTCATACTGTACTTGCGCAAGCATTAAGCCCTGAAAAAAGTCTTCAGAAATTACAGCAAGATTAAATATGATATTAAAACAATGGAATGATGTTGAAATAAGGAATCAGAGCACAATGGTGTTACAGTTGCAGTTATATACTGTATACTGAAAAAATATAATGTAAACATATAGAATGTGGTAAACATCTCTTCCTCTCTTCTATATATTTATCTGTGCAGGTCGTTTCATTCATTCGCAATGTTCACTCATCTGCACACTTCTCTTTCTTCCCTCCAAAACACTGAAATCGATCATGGGAGTCAAAAGAATTGGATATAAAGATCAAATACCAAATCTGTTTTACTGTGACTTTTCAAGCTGCACTGTTACTCAGCATAGGGTTTAAGATTGTGTGTCCGTAACATTCACACACACACACACACACACACACACACTGCAATCTCTCAATGACAAACAGACAGATACACACCTGAATGAAAAAGAATAGAGAGATGAAAAAAGTAAAAATTAGATGAGTGCAGACAAGTGAGTTTTGTAGCCATGCAATATGATTATGTGCACGGAAGCCATTAAAAGGGTTTGTCTAAAACTCATTTATACCTCTTTATTCTGTCTAACCATGCACATGGGGACATTTCATACATAATGGTATCTATACTGAAAAAACTGTATGTTCTCTGGTACTGCATACACTACACCTAAACCTAACCATCATAGAAACCTTTCTGACATTTTAGATTTTCAAAAAAGATCATTCTGTATGATTTATAAGCTTGTTTCTTCATGGGGACCTAAAAATGTCCCCAGAAGGTAAATTTATTGGTATTACTATACTTGTGGGGACATTCAGTGAATACTATGTTAAATGAAATTTATCCCACCCTCAAACAAACCCGCAGTCTGCATTTGTCTGTTTTCCAGCAAACTATTTCAAACCCCCTTAAAACAAGGTCAATTTACTTGAGAATTACGTTTAACTATTAAACATAAGATAATATATATTATAATTTATGTTGTTTTTATCAACCCACTAGCAAACAGTTTTTGTTCTCTTGTTAGCATAAATCTCGCTACACTGTTTGATTTACACTTACAACAGCACATACTATTTGCCAACGGGTTAAGAAAACATATTTTAAAACATTCTCTTAAAGCAAGTCTTACTGTCTTGCAATTTTTATTCTCAAGGACATGCATCTTGTTTACATAGATATTTTACTGTTAAACAATAGTGGCCAGAAAATCATCAATTTTGTAAGGAAATATTCAAAGACTGCTCAAAAGGTTTTCCTCAATTCAGTCAAAAACACCAACCCATAATTTTCTTTTTGTGCACTCTGTGTTTTCCGTTATATTTGTGGCTGATTGAAACAGAGATGCATTGTGGATTGCACAACAACATCTAAATCTTGGTAATCTGGTCTTTGTTCTGCACCCTGGCAGAATTTATTTCCATCAAACGGGCAGTGACCCAGAATCCAGCTGTTTCAGAGATGAATCACTGTACAAAAATAGAAACATGAATATAACATTGTGTGAGCCATTAGGAAACCTCCCACAATAACCATTATTTATATATCCTTCTCAAAAAATGGCAAAATCCCTTGACTCGGGAGAGGAGGAACTGGTATAGAATCAGCATCTCAGTTTGTGTGGTTAACTTCCTCCACTGAGTACTGGTTCATTTTTTCAGGTTCAAAAAATAGACACAATGATTCAGGGATTGTGAATATGCATTAGGTCTTGTTATGATGTTCTTTCTTTGAGCTTAAAGCGTGTTGGGGAATAAGCACTCAGCACAAAGAAGCTTGTGTTCCTCGCTTGTAGGTATAATTATCATACATGCGATATTGCTGATGTGCTCTGACTGTCTTCGGGCAGATCAATTAAATATCAATCGAAGACAAGCGTGCTGGCAATGGACTGAAAATGTGCAAATGTATTTCACTGTCAGCATGCTGCCTGATTTACATCAAAATATTATTCTCATTTTTACTTTTTGTGTACCACAAAAAGTTCTGTTCTGTTTTGGATATGTACTACATTAGTATTATGGTGTTATTGAAAGTACCATAAAGTGCCAAGTAAATACCATGCAACATGATTTTTAGTACCTTTGTACTGTATATTAAAAGTTCAGCGGTATAATTGAACCATAACATCACATAATACTTTTTTGTACAAGATGTTCCTCATCTCTTCTCATCATGTTGAATTTATCAGTCTAATACGGATGTATTTGCAGCTTCTCATAAGAGTTCATGTCATTTCGGTAGATATGGCTGCTCACTGATCAGTACAGTTGATCGTCTCAAAACCTCTGTTTCTACCACTAACTCATGAACCGAAAGGGAGCTAATTCTTCACATCTGAATTGGCCCATTCCTGTACCACAGGTCTATAGTTCTGACTCTGCTCTTTTCTAGAATATACTGCACATCTAGACAGTACAACTAAATCCCATTGGGAACTTACATTTGATTTTTTAAATGGAAGGAAGGAAACACACACACACACACACACACACACACACACACACACACACACACTGCTTCTCTCTCTCCCCATCACTCTCTTTCTATTGAGACACTTATCTCCACTCAGACTGTTCTAGGATGACAGATTATTTTCAGAGAACATTCGGCTCTGCACATTCCAGTTATATTTTTAATTGACTCTCTATATTTTTAATTGACTATTCACTTTGTATCTTTCCATTGTGTCCCCCTACAGCATAACACAGACTCTTATTTACACTAATAACTGCTTTTCTATCATCAGAATCATCAGAAGAATGTCAGGAGAGAAGATAATGAGGAATGAATACATGAATGAATGAATAAATGAATGAATGAATGAATCAACCTTGTTAATCAAAAACAAAATAACCAAAATTTTAGTTATTGATGTGTACAGTCATGATCACTGCAAAAATCATTCTCTTAATAAATATTTTGTCTTGTTTTCCTCTAAATATACATATAAAAATTTAAAACAAGATACATTTTCCTGTGTAGCCAAAATAAGAAGATATATTAGGTTTATTTTTCATTCCCCAGTGGCCAAATGTTTTTCCTTTTTGCAAACATAAACCTCACTATATTTTTGCTCTAATCAAGAAAACACAGTTTGTCAATGGAGAAAGATAAACCTAATTCAAGAGATATTCTCTAAAAACAAGTCTTCTTATATCACACAAGTCGAGTAAATTTATCCTGTTTTAAGGGCATGTAGATATGAGATAAAAACGCCAAATGTACCAATTAAGAAAATAATATTTTGCTGTGAAACACACTGCTTGCAACAGATAAATACATACTAGAAGGCATAACAGTTAAGTGATCCGCTGTTTGTAACAGTCTGTGTGTGATTTTTTTCTGCCCTGGTCAGATGATGCTGAAATCCATTCAGATACACTACATCAGGACCGCTGTAGGTTTATACTCAAAGACGGTCGCCATGGAGATAACTGACAGCAGTTCAAAGCTTTACCGCAACCACACAGGCTCCAGCTCGACCTAAACACAATGGTGCCACCTAGAACAAAAGCACAAATCACAATGAAATGTTTTGCTTATTTTTCTGCATTTATATAACTGATGTTCTGTGAACACACACAGTATTGTGCACTCTGTCAAGCATAGACGGCTACAACTTGATTATAGAAATCATTACACTGACAACAAAAGATACACCACCTACTGTACAAGCATCATAGCAAACATGAGATGGATCAAACAGATTACATTTAATGCATCAAACTTAATCATTTTATAGTTTGGTTAATAACTATCATTGTTTTACGTTTTCTTTCAAATATATCACTAATCATTAAACTAATACACGACTGTAATGAACTTACAGTCTAGGTTACAGGTAACTAGCACAGATACATTAAACTAATGCATGACTGTAATGAACTTACAGTCTAGGTTACAGGTAACTAGCACAGATACAATGTTTACTCAGAATAACCAGAAGTGAACCGGCCCCCCGGTTCCTCCAAAGGGTTTTTCACCCTTTACACCTTTGACAGTTTTGGTTCCTTTCCTGAATCGCCTCTGGCTTGTTCACTGGGTGCTCACAGATAAAAATAACTTTGCATAATTTTCTTGTTCTAAAATGTTTTCTGTAAAGCCGCTTTTAAAAATACACATTGGAAAAGAAATTGAAGAAAACTGAATTAAATCGCATTGAGTTTATCGTACACACACCCAGTGGGTTGTTTTTTACAAATGACACAATATGAACTCTCTGCGTGTGATCGAAGGAACGTTGCTTGAAAACATAACCAGAAATGAAACCCGGGAGAAATAGGCGGTTGCTATAGCGAGACGTAATGACAGATGCTGTGATGCAGAGAGGAGCTGTGCTTGTGTCAAAATGATGGAGGCCCGGAATTTACATAATGAATAAACAGCACCATAAACACACAGCATCACAAGGATAAGGACACATAATGAGGCCCAACTAAAATCCAAACATAAAAGAGAGAAGACGTGGATGAATTATGCAATGGGCAGATGATTTAAAACAGACAGGTGATGTGTTTTACCTGTGTCCACTCATTGGTTTGGGGGTCATAGGCCTCAACAGTGTTCAGGTACGCCTGGCCATCATAGCCACCCACGGCAAACAGGCGGTCTCCAAGAAGACACACCCCCACTGCGTCTCTGCTAAGGCTCATGGGAGCTACTGCTGTCCACACATCTGTCTTTGGGTCATATCTAAAACAAAAGGTAAAAGTGATGTGCATGAGCTGCCGTGCCTAGACTAATCGCAATGTCTAATTTTCATGTATGTAACAGATAAATGTCACATTTTTGTGAACATGCATTCTTGTCATATACATATACATATGTATATGTCATGTTTATATGTATGTCACACACACACACACACACATATATATATATATATATATATAAGTATAATATATCCAGTCACTCATCACTTGTTTTGAAAATCTTGTCACAAGTGTGACGCCATACTGCTGATAAAAAAATTCAAAAACAGTCAGTTTTGACAAGGAACCTACAAGTTTTCTTTCTGCTAAAAATACAAATTGTGCAGCGTCGCATTATACATCACACGAGGTATATGATGATCAGTGCCAGAATCAATATCACTCTAAATGCAACCGCATTTAAAATGATCTATGGTACAAAAGTTTGATGGGAGTATGTTTGCAGAACAT
>JAZGTI010017140.1:0-10713 GCA_036877585.1 Botia kubotai | reverse complement strand
CCCCATTACCCTTCACCATCGCTCTATCAGACCAGCTGGAGCAGTTTAATATTACTTTCCAAGATGTCCTCAGGTCTTTTGTCCTGTTACCCTGGTTACGGTGGTATTGTAAACCAGTTTTAGCCATTGTGCAGTTTAAACGTCGAAAACTTATGGTAACACCCCTTTCGCAAGACATTAGTATATAATATATATGTATGGGTATATAATGGGATACCCATTAGCTTAAGTGTGACTAATAGTAATTCTTGCTAAGGCAAGTGTCACTAATTAGGGTTCATGCTGGTTTTGTCACCGTAGGCAGGTCTGGTCCCCCCAGATTCTCCTGAACAGCTTCTCATAGCACTCGAACCAGAGGCCGCCTCCATCTACTGCAGGAAGCTTCGTCTACACCAGGTCATTGACCTCAGTCAACGGCCAGTGAGCAATGGCCCAGATCTGGATGGGTCCCGCCCCTTCGATTCTAGCTTCAGACAAGGTAAAGAAACCTTACTTTGGTTAATTTTGTTTTGTTGTATTCTCTACCTATCACTCACAGATTGATTCTGGGCCGAAATCCAATTCTTTCTTTTCCTCTGCATGTAGCGTATCGCATTTCTCTATAAAGATTAAATAGGAACCATGTTTAAAGCATAAAGAATAGAGGTTTGCTTTTCATTCTGTTTCGGTTTCGTGGGGGTATGTGCGGGTTTATGTGCAGATAATGGTTAGATCAGGATCACATCGAGCAATAAGATGCAGTAAGAATTGGTTTTAGTAAGAATAGGAGCTTGTGGTTTAGGTTAAGACAAAGAGAGAGAGAGAGAGAGAGAGAGAGAGCGGTGACATTGCCTTGGTTTTGGGTATTTTCTTGGTTAGTGTATGGGTGTCCCCTGAGGTCACAGAGCTACGAAAACAACCTCTTTGAAGGATTGACAATGTTTTGCCTTTAATGCATGGCAAAAAAGAACGAGCGGGGCTCTCACATTTCACATCTGATACAAATAGAATAGGGGGTCTATAGACACTCATCATTCATTCCTGTTTTGCTACTCAAACAAAATATACGTACTCACTCTTACACTCACTTCACATTATAATTGGAACAAGGTGCCCGTGTACCATGATCTCATGCTCCTCTGGAGTGTTTACATTAGTTTCCCTAGATGATTTCTTTCTTTCTTTCTTTCTTTCTCTCTCTCTCTCTTTCTTTCTTTCTTTCTTTCTTTCTTTCTTTCTTTCTTTCTTTCTTTCTTTCTTTCTTTCTTTCTTTCTTTCTTTCTTTCTTTCTTTCTTTGCATTGGTAGTCACCTCTGAATTTAACATTTTCATCGGTGTTCTTTAATGGCCCATTTAACTCGCATGTCATTTCTTGCATGTCACACAGAGTCCCTCATTATGTGTCTGCAGGACGGCCAGTTATTCATCACTGCGCATCGAATCACACAGTAATTAGAGAGTGAAAGAATAATTGAGAATAACTAAAAGTCCTAATTAGTTAGTTTTTACTTTATCATCTCTGTTTCCCTCGCTCTCTTATTTTATTCCGTTTCACACTGTAATGAGTTCCAGACTGTCCCTAAAGCACAGTAAGTGTGTCCTCTCTCAGCGTTGGGTACAAGCTGCATGTGATTTACTGCAGCGCACTTGAATTCTCCCGTGTCCATACATTGTACCTGAGAGGAAATGGTGAAATATTGCAGAGCATAAAATGTTCCCCAGGAAATTTGTCTTGCTGTATAGCTTCAGGAACCCACCAGAACAGCAGAGATCATTCTTCCTTTAGCCGGTCATTTTTCACCAAAAACACCCTGTATTAAACAACTGTCGTGTTCCGAGCTTATTTTATGAGGTATAAATGCAAGGCTTAACTTAAAGCGCGCTTACATCCAGAAGATCAGGTTTTACCAACAAAGTTCATTACTGTACATCAAGCTGCTTTGTTATTGATTAAGGTATTTGCAGTCTCTCTCTCTGTTTCTCTCTCTGTCTTTGACTCTCATGTAATAGGGCTTTGATTAATGCTTCCCATGTGTGAGTGCCTCTCCGATTTAAGGGATTCATTGTGTGTGTGTGTGTGTGTGTGTGTGTGTGTAGCCCGTGAGCAGCTCCGCAGAGCCAGACACAGCCGAACCTTTCTGGTGGAGAGCGGTACCGGAGAACTGTGGTCTGAGATGCAGACTGGTGAGAGACGAAAACACAGCAGCATGCACCAACAGTATATTAGAGACAATCAGACAGGCCAACAGTAGTTACAGTAACTGGTACAGTAGGCTAGCAATACAATAACATGATGAGGGTTCAATCTAAGACAGACTAAGAGTGTCTTAAAAAATAAAGCAGTTGTGTTTCAAGTAACAGCAAACGAACCAACAAATAAGAATAACGTTAACGTGTTAGTAATTCAAACAGGCGAGCGAAAGCCAAAATAGCTCTCCAATGACCAGCATCATGCCTAATCACACACACACATTTGTGAGTTTTGTAATACATTACATTTTGTTTTCTCAGTTGACATACAGTCCTAACTTGAAGATATTTTTAAATCATTTCCTGCTGCCTCTCTCTGTTATTCCTCGTGTGCATATAAAAGTTTGTAACATTGTCTATTTGACACTAATTGTTATGCATATGTGTACAAGGCCCTTCATTATGAAGCAATCAGAGATATGTTATTACTGGCTGCAAAGGCTGAGCACATGGTTACAGTGTGTGTCTGTGTGTGTGTGTGCGTGCGCAGTGCTCTCTGCAGGACTGGCACAATGACAAGGTGCAGGGTCAAAATAATCAGATCTTTAGCTCCAGATGTTTCCTGGAGAGAGAGACATGAAGCAGAAATGGGGATTGCGAGAGAGACAGTTTCTACTATTGGGATATAACTCACCCAATATTCAGAATACAGATCTTATTTGGTAGATCTCTTGCTGTTTTTTCCTCAAAAAGAGAAGGACATTTCCTATGAAAATGAGTTATTGCTGCACTGTAAACAAACAAGAAATGCTTTCCTCTGCCCTAAGTAGTTAAGTCAAGTCATTTGGCAGGAGCCGGGCTAAGCCACTTTTATCTCAAAATGTATCATAAACATCTGAGGGCTGTTTGGTAAAAGACTCAATCTCCTGAGTCTCCTGAGTCTCAATCTCCTGAACGCAGCAGGTCAGAAACAAGGGATCTGTGAAGGTCATGATTAAATAATCATGTGTATTGTTATACATTGTATTGTGTGTGTATATGTGTATTGTATTGTAGGTGATCGGTACATCGTGGCAGATTGTGGTGGAGGGACGGTGGATCTGACCGTGCATCAAATTGAGCAGCCGCAGGGCACTTTAAAGGAGCTTTACAAAGCCTCAGGTGAGAACCAAAGCCAGCTCACCTTCATATTACAGAACACATATTACTGCCTGTCTGTCATCCTCGCGGGTTTTCTTAATGAATGGAATGAAATGACAGAACACGTCTGAAATTAACACTTACAAATAAATTTGTTTTGATTCCGGGTAATGAATCAATATCTTTTGTTGATTCTAGAACAACATTCCAATCAACCAATCAGATTTCAGTTTAATGGTACATTTAGACTGGTGTTATGTTGGTATCCAAAGAATATTTTTATCTACCTTTTTTTATTTTTTTCGGATATTATAGATAGGGATGAGGTTAAGACCTAAGGTATGTTTGACAGGAATGTTGTTCCAGAACCATCAAGAATTTGATCCTAGAACATGTTCTACTTGGCACATCACAGGTACCTCAATGGATTGATTTAGAACTGAATCAGTCCGAGGTGAGAATAGAAGAAAGTCAAATGTAACCTAAATGACATTTGCATTTTAATCTCTGTCAGGGGGTCCTTATGGAGCAGTTGGTGTGGATCTCGCCTTTGAGTCTATGTTGTGCCAGATATTTGGTGCTGACTTCATTGAGAGTTTCAAAGCTAAACGTCCAGCAGCTTGGGTGGACCTCACCATTGCATTTGAAGCACGCAAACGCACAGCGGCTCCTGGTCGAGCCAACTGCTTAAACATCTCTCTACCTTTCTCCTTCATTGACTTCTACAAACGTTACAGGGGGCAGAGTGTGGAGACCGCCCTGCGCAAAAGCAAGTACGGCTCACTCGCCGACTGCTTTATTATGGCAATGCAAAACATATTATTATAATGAATGTGTCTAACTTTGTATAATCTTTCTGTCAGTATGAATTTTATAAAATGGTCATCTCAAGGGATGCTCAGACTCTCAGCAGAGGCCATGAATGAACTCTTTCAGCCAACCATTAACAATATCATCAAACATATTGGTAAGACTCCTGTCCCCTCGCACACAAACACAAGCCCAGGATTGGTTTGTTCGGTCTTTTGATGTCTTTTACATTTCTCTCATTTTCTCAGAGAACCTAATGCAAAAAGAAGAAGTAAAGGCAGTGCGCTTTCTCTTCCTGGTCGGCGGATTCGCAGAGTCGCCCATGCTTCAGCGCGCAGCCCAGAATGCACTGGGGCGGAACTGCAGAATCATAATTCCACACGATGTGGGTCTAACCATACTCAAGGGTGCCGTCTTGTTTGGTCTGGATCCCACTGTAGTCCGCGTACGCCGCTGTCCGTTAACTTATGGCGTTGGGGTTTTAAACCGTTTCGTTGAAGGCCGACACCCTCGTGATAAGCTACTCATCAAAGATGGCAGAGAATGGTGCACTGACATCCTGGACCGCTTCGTAAGCGTCGACCAGTCGGTGGCTTTGGGTGAGGTGGTGAGGCGGAGCTACACTCCAGCAAGAGTGGGACAGAGGAAGATTATTATCAACATCTACTGCAGCGACACTGATGATGTAACCTACATTACTGACCCTGGGGTGAGGAAGTGTGGTGCCATAACTCTAGACCTGCTTGAGTCAGGGGCAGCAGCAGCTTGTGCTGTTGACGATGGGAAAGGGGCGACATTTGAACGAAGAGAGATTCGCACTACCATGCAGTTCGGAGACACCGAAATCAAAGTGACAGCTGTTGATGTGGCGACTGGGCGACTGGTGAGGGCATCCATTGACTTCCTGTCCAACTGAACTTACCGCGCTGTTTCCGTTGACTGGGACGGTTCCGACGGTTACTGGGACGGTTCCGACAGTTACTGGGATTTCCTATCGCCGGCTTGCCCCATGAGAACTGTCTCTGTATTAAGTGTACTTTAACTTGCTTTGGATTAAAAAAAGTATAATTTACTCGTAATGAAAATCCCAATGATGACATCCATAGATTTGCATGCTAAATAAGTAGTAAGAAGCTTAAAGGAATATTCCAAGTTATTTTTAACCTAATGCCTATATACCATGTTTATAACATGCTGTCATTTACCTCAACTCGTCCCACAAAGTGTAGAACTGAATGGAATCACCAACATGTAAGCATGAGACTTAGTTAAAAGTTAAATCCAATCTTTAACTATTTGGTGTCGTGATAATGCAAAGGTTCATATACGATCCACAGAGCACCATTTACATTCTGTTCTACTCCAACAGAAATTCTTCCACCTAAAAAAGTAGTCCCGCCACAAAAGCTTAAGTATTTCTCTGCTTGAGTTAGAGTAATAAATATATAAAATATGAGCTTTAAACAGTTCCCCTTAACTGGTAAAATACCATTTTAAATATATTTGCTGTTGCCCTAAGTGTGTTTTGTTCGTTTATATACACTTAAAAATAATGCTTATGCTGAATTCCACACGTGCGGTAAAATACATGAGGTTGCCATAAACCAAAATGTTCCTTTCTGACTTTGTACACACTAAATATTTAAATTGATTTATCAAATAAAGCCACTTAAGTTATATTTTTGTATACATATTCTATTACTAAAGATGTGTGCCACCTGGTGGTAGCATGAGGAAGTGGTCATTTGGAAAGCGGTTTACAGGTTGGTTAACGGAGAAATATCTTTATTAGTTTTCTGATATCCTACATAGGTACGTGACAAGTGTTACGTTGTGAAATGTTTTGTAAACATTTTGTCAGTTTGTTCTTAGTTGCGGTCAAAACCATCTGTTTTACACGTTAATTTCTTCCTGTTGTTTTTCCCGCGCATTTACAGTAGCTAGCGCTAAACCTCTTACCACGTAGATTATTTTGGGTCTAAATGTTTCGGTCTTTAAACCTTTCGAGGTTTTTTTACATGTCAGATTTTGGGATTTTATTTAAAATGTATTAATTGAAGGCAAAGTTTGCGCCTGACATTTCACATTTGACCCAAGCATCCTTTATCTGTTTTGTTTAGGGATGTAGATGAGGTTTCACCTATCCAGGAGGTAAGAAAACCAAAGAAATTGTATTTTTCCATAACCTTTAAAAAAAATCATTTAGATGCCAGCCAGATGTAGATGGCACATGGTAAACGCAATTATGGTAAGCTTGCCTCTTTATTACACAATGTTGTGACTGTACTCATAATATCTTGGATACTATGACACTGTTTGTATACTAATCCATATGGCTGGAAATAAAAGTTATTTTCCTTTATTTGAGGCTTGTGAGCACGACTAGAAAAATTCTAATTGCAGAGTTAGAAATAAACCGAACACACATTCGAGAAGCAAAAGTGATGATTTTAATGGTCCAATAAATAGTTCCATTGAATGGTCAACACAGGAACATATCTCACCAGAGTGCCTGCATATCAGTGCTTATACAGATCTACAAACCCCTCACACTTCATGTATGGTTTGTGTGTGTTCTCAGACTATTACAAAACAACAATCAAATTCATCTAACAGTTGCTTTCATCCTTCTAGATCTAGCACAATTAGCAAAAGTCACATTTTATTCTGTTTTAGCCTTTTAAACACAAAGAAATGCTTGGATTTCAGAGACCATGGAGTAACAAAACAGATCCTATCAAATCAAGGCCTTAAGAGCCAGCATGTGTTTAGACAAATCCAGAGGCTCCGCCCAAGACACTGCTAGAGATGGGTGTGGGTTAGTGGGCATGGCCATGCGGGGGTCTACCACGCCCCCTGCCTCTGCCACCAGGTCCTGGTGGGCCATCAACAGAGGAACGAGGGTTTTTGATGGTCTCATCTACTGAAAGGATGAGACACGCGGCTTCAGACGCGGCGGTCAGGGCATTGATACGCACAACTGAGGGTTCCCATACGCACGCCTGGAAGTTATCTGCTATGTCTTCATTGTTTACGTCCACTCCGTACCACATGCCACCCTGAGAGGGGAATATAGAAAAATGATGCACCATTGGCTCCTTAGGTGCACACAATATGCAGTTGTATTTATATAAATTGTATAACAATCTACATAATTGCTTTTATGATACTGTACCTACAGGTGTATACATTTTAGCATGTTTAAATTTATTTCTGAAACTCTCCGTTTTATTTCTGATCCACGTCAAAAACGTGAGGTGAGTATACATGTAAGAAGTTGTGTGTACACGTACCTGTGCGTGCTTGGCCCTCAGTTTGTTTAGAATATTAGTAGCATCAAAGCCTGCGTTGTCGCACAGCTGTCTGGGAATAATTTCAAGGGCTTTGGCGTAAGCTCCGATCAGTAGCTGCTGCTTCCCTGGAATTGTTCTGGAATAATCCCTCAGATATCTGGACAGCTCCATCTCTATAGCGCCACCTCCAGCCACAATGGAGTCATTCTGTGGTGTTGGAAACAAAAGCCAATCATGTCAACGGTGTAACTCACCACCCAGCTATATGCGACAAATAAACGCAAACCATAAAGAACGTTATTACAGTCTTTTACAACTAACTTCAGCAGTGAGTAAAGTTTTACATGCCTTGATAGCTCTGCGTACGATCATGATGGCATCGTGCAGCGAGCGATCCGTCTCCTCCATGAACTGCTCAGCGCCGCCTCTCAGGATGATGGTGCAAGTCTTGGCCTTTGGGCAGCCTTTGAAGAAGTTGTATCTGTAGTGGAGACAACATGCACGTTTAGGGAATAATTGCTGGATTTATGACTGTAATTTACAATTATAACCTGCACAGATAAAGAGAACTATACCTCTCTCCTCCAACCTGCACTTCTTCGAAGAGCTCACACAGTCCAAGAACATCATCGGTCAGGGCACCAACACTGGTCTGAATAGAGCCTCCACAGGCCTGAGTGACACATTATACAACACTGAAGTCAACATCATACGCACCTTATTCCTGATGTAAGAGCACACTCGCTACTTTTAAACTCAAATGTGTTAGACTTCCGATGTCATCCGCTTGAGGTTATTTTTAGCTGCACAAAATGGCTCGTCAAGCTGCTTCATGTTGCAAACTGGAATTTATCAAATTACTTGGCTTGTATTACAGTATGTTTTACGGTTTACTGTTAATTTTGTTATTGTTCTGCTCATTTACAGAAGAACAGCTTACTTCCACGTCGCAAAATAAGGTGGATAACAAAACCACCACCAAGACAATATTACACGTGTATGATGGAAAGTAATAAACGTCAAGCATTAGCATTTATAACTTAATATAGCTTTCAAATACCGAACAACAGAAGTAGGAATGTCTATTCTGTGAAATACAAGTACAACAGTCAAGCACTGAATCAGGAGGTGCTAATGTCAGACCAAATAGGAGAACAACAGGCCATCATACCATCATGGTTCTCTTGAGGTCTTCCTCCACAACGCGGCCTGCACAGAAAAGATCTCTGTCGGCAAAGTACTGTGTGGCCACGTCTCCAATGGGCAGCTTGGACAGGACCACTTTAGCTCCAGACTTGTAGATCTTCTCCAGCTTATCGTACAGGATGTTCCATTCAGCATCCACGATGGCCTGATAGTCCTGGAGAAAAGCATACAAACAAGTTAGGTCTTCATCACATGTTTGGTATGGTTTCCATTATGGTCCAGTTATGGTATTGTGACGCATTGACGCACATTGAATTGTGACGTGTATATCAACCAGTTTTGCATCATTAGGACTTGCTGAATGGTGCATACACCAACACAGAGCTTTAAAAGCAAACAGCTGCGGCAATGACTATAAAACAGTGGTACAAACCTCTACAGAGTTGACACGGACTTCTGCGTTGTCCTTCTCTGCCTTCAACTCCAGCTCGATGTTGAGCAGGGCGATCTTTGGGTTCACGTAGCGCTTGGGCTGCATCTCAAAGCCGGCATAAGAGAACGTCTTTTTGAATGCCACGCCAGCTACCAGCTGAGACTCCTGATAAGTTAAAGAAAAACATACATTAACATCTACATTCGCTTTGTACACTTTATGAAGAGAAATGCTCAGACTGACTGACACCAGTCGGTACCAAAAATCAGATCTGGAACCCAAATCCGATTTGAGTGCAGTGTGAACAGAGACACAAATCCTGAATCGTCCCTCTTACCTCCAGAGCTCCACCCTGCACCTTCTTCACTCCAATCATCTTCAGAGGCAACAGCTCATCCAGCATCATAACTGCATCCACCACCATCTTGGAGAAGAAGTCCTTCTGTCCAGCGATCAGCTTCGAGTTCAGAGCTGTAGCAGCACACTTCTCCAGAAGCCTCCTCTGCTCCCTGAGGTGGCACGAGGACAGTTAGTTACAGCTGTGACGTGCGAGATACTACCAAATGATTGTCATATTACACTTGGTTTGGACTTACTGCTTGTCATCCTTCTTGACCGTAACAGCGATTTCTTTGATCTTCTTAACAGCGAGCTGGGTGGCGGTGCGAAATGCTCTGATGATGGTCTGGGGGTGAAGGCCCTCCTCCACGTATGATTTCAACTGCTTCAGAAACTCAGCAGCAAGCAGAGTGACAGAGGTGGTTCCATCACCAACCTGAACAAACAGACGGAATGATGTAGGAATATACGTTTTACTTCATTATATGGCACAATGAAGCTCAAGTCCTATTTGTTCAATGTTATGTTTTACTATTATACAGTGTAACATTCAAGATATTTTTCGCAAAACGAAACGTTACCTCAGCATCCTGAGACCTGGCAATGTCCACTAAAGTCTTGGCTGCAGGGTGTACGACATCCAAAAGCTTCAGAATAGTGGCTCCATCATTAGAAATAGTGGCTTTGCCTGGAAGATCACATTATCACTTCAATCACAGCATGAAAATGAGGGGCGGAGCATCAAGTTAACGGGACAGTTCACCCTAAATGATTTTTTCCCCCCAATATTTACTGACCATCCTGTCATTCCAAACCTATATCATTTTTTCTTCTGAAGAACACAAAGGATGACATTTTGAGACGTCTCAGCGTGGTTGTGTCCATACAATGGAAGTTCATGGGTGCCACTGTTGTTTGGTTACTGTACATCAAATTAACGTTTTATGTGTTCCTCCGATGCGATGAAGTCATACAAGTTTGGAATGACATGAGGGTGAGTAATGAGGGTTTCATTTTTGGGTAAACGATCCCTTTCATCTCAGTGCTTTCAAGAAACTAACTGGCAAATTAACCAATTAAGCAAAGAATGCTTCTATCTACACCTGCTGTTTAACACTTACCTCTGTTATCCACCACCAGCTTATCCATGCCGCGGGGACCGAGGGTGGTCCGCACAGCCTCTGCCACAACCTGGCAGGCATTGATGTTGCTCACAAGCTGTGGGATACCCTGGGAGGTGTCCGTGCCCTCCTTGAGGAGGATGACTGGTGTGGGCTGGGCAGAGATGTTACGAATTAGACTAAGACTGTTTGCATCAAAATCAATGACTGCTGAAATTATTTTAGCACAGCAAAATCACAGCACGAGTCGACAGATGCAATA
>JAZGTI010017139.1:1655-12358 GCA_036877585.1 Botia kubotai | reverse complement strand
GTGTTGGATCTAGGTTAGGTTTCTTTAGCAGTGGGGTTACCCTAGCCTGCTTAAATGTAGTGGGGAAAATACCAGTGTGAAGAGATGTGTTAATTGTATGAGTAAGTGCTGGTGTGATTGCTGGAGAAATAGCTTGCAAAAGATGAGATGGAATAGGATCAAGCGGGCAGGTGGTAGGATGGCTAGATGACATGAGTTTGGAGACCTCAGAGTCAGAGAGCTGTTTGTGGTGTTGCTGGTGTAAAAAGTCTGTCAGTTTGAGGTGTGGCAAATTGAGCACTGATTGTTGCAGCTTTGTTGAGGAAGAATGTAGCAAAGTCATTAGTAGAGAGTGTTAAAACATTGTTAATTCTGTGATGAAAATATGTCTGTTTAGCAGTAGTGACAGCAGCCGAGAAGGAAGACAGAAGAGATTGGTAAGACATGAGGTGTGCAGTATTCTTTGTCTTGCGCCACAACCTCTCTGCACCCCTGAGTTTAAAGCAATGCTCCCGGAGAACATCAGACAGCCAGGGTGCAGAGGGAGTGGCGCGGGCTGGCCTTGACGATAGCGGACATACTCTGTCTAGACATGATGCTAGAGAGACTAAGTGTTAGTTGTCAATTTGAAAAACTCTCACACCCATTCTAACCCTCTCTGCAAGGAGGATGCTTGTCAGATTTTATGCAAACAAAAGACCAGAAAAGCACCAGGCTCACCCACCTGTCTAAAAGTCTGTGCAGATCAGCTGTCACCCATCTTTAGTCAGATCTTCAAAAGATCGCTGGAGCAGTATGAAGTGCCTTCATGCTTTAAACGCTCCACCATCATCTGGTTCCAAAGAATCCCAGGATCACAGGGCTAAATGACAATAGACCTGTTTCCTTGACATCTGTGGTCACAAAGTCATTAAAGAGACTGGTATTGGCCCACCTGAAGGACATAACAAGTCCCTTTTTAAAAACCCTTCAGTTTGCTTATTAAGCTTATTCATAGACCCATGAATGAGGTGTCAAATCGACCAGCTTATTGTGGTGGGGTGTGCTATGACTTTTATAAGCGATTGGGTGTACAATGTTTTTAGGGCGTATGAAAAAGTGATTGAAAAATTCTATAAACATAACATTGGGCTGAATTTTGTGACTATAGCTCCGATTTTTCAGGAATATTTATATCCAGTTATTCTGTACAATTGTCCATATATATACTATCTTTCATTCTGTACCCCATAATGTTATTATTAAATGCCAACATTGTCTTAAATGTGTGTACTAGAAGCTGTTACAACCAAAGAAAATTACTTGTGTGTGCAAGCACCCAATTCTGATGTGTCAGATCATTGTTTTATGATGCTAAACAGTCATTATTATTCTAATCGCCCACAGATAAAACCAAAAGGCCAAAAAAACAAAAAGCTGACCCTCTCCACCCCTAAACCCATCCAGCCCAGTCTGCACCACTCTCCAAACTCCACCTATCATCCTGTACCCAGTCTGGTCGATTGAATTGTCAGATAGTGCTTTGATGCATGATGTGAGTCATCTTACACTATTCAGAAAGTGTACATTTGAGATGGGTCTATAATTTACTAGTTACCTGCGATCAAGTTGTGTGTGTTTTAATATGAGGTCTGATAATGGCCATTTTGTAAGGTCATATTGGGACATATCCCAACACCACTGACTAATTAATAATACTATGTAGAGGATCTATAATTTCAGGAAGCATCTCTTTTAACAGCCTGGTAGGTACAGGATCAAACATACATCTTGTTGATTTAGATGATTAACCCTTTGACGTGTATGATACACCAGTGTGATCATTCTAGTCTGGGGCCAGGAGCATACGATCACAGTATTGTGATTGGAACGTTTAGTGGTCACAGGATCATCTGCTAAATTCAAATCTGTATTCAAACCAGGGATGGCGGTAAACCAGAGAGTGAATCTCTTAGCGCTTGTGTGTCACAATTGTTAGCATTTTCAGTCACATAATGTTTATATGTGTTTCTTGCAATTCAATTTACGTTGCAAATACCAGGAATAAACATATATAACTTCAATTTTAACTCACATTTATTTGTATAGTTCTTTTAACAATACATATCTTCTTTATGTATAGCCTATAGTTTGTATGAAATGGAGGCTAAAGCGTCTTTCAAACAAAACATTGTTTATTTTATATTACTTACATTTCATATTTCATTGCACAGTCACATAAGTACTAGAAAAATATATATAGTTTGTATATAACAAAGGCAAAACAAACCTTTCAAACATAGCGTTTGTTCATGTCAATCGCACATTGTGTAGATAGTTTACTCTATTTCTCTCTCAGTTTGCTAGCCACCTGTACTTTAGAAGATGTGGATGAGCACGCATGTTTTCAATCCAGCAGGATCTGCCTCCCGGACAAACACTGCGGTGCCCATGATTAACTTACCAATCATCTAACATGATCATTATAAAAGTATTACAAACACATAAGCTGTGGCGCACCACTGTGACTGTGAAATGTGACGTGACGAGCTGTGAAGATGTCATCTTTTATTTTTTTCATACACTTTGTGTTTGTTTTGTATGGTTTGGTTTATATTAACTGTATAAGGGTTTGTTTCATGTTTTTTTCAAGTATACCTTGGGTTATTTTTTTCCAAGTCTAAGGTGCACATTAGACAAGGAAAAATGACACCATTTTATTATTTTTTTTATTTGAAGTATATGGATTTTATGGCTGCAGAGTCCTATTTTATGCAATTGTGAGGAATTCTGGGTAGTGGAGGTATAGTTTACTCAACTAGTGTGAGCAGGGAGGTCATTGTGTTGTGTTAATTCACTGTGTGTAAATGTATTGTTTTTTATCTATTTGGGTAGTATTAATTGTTAATTTATTTTGAAATGTATATTCAGTTGATGAGTTTATGTGTGTGTGTATAATTTTTTCATCTTCCCTGTGACTTTGACTTGGTTTGACCCTTGAGATTAAAAGAGCTTACTTTGCCTTTTACATTTATGCATTTGGCAGACGGTTTTATCCAAAGCGACTTACAGTACATTCAAGTTATACATTTTATCAGTATGTGTGCTTTCTCTGGGACTCAAACCCACAACCTTTGCGCTGCTAACGCAATGCTCTACCAACTGAGCTACAGGGAACACTTTTAGCAGTTTGCTTTTCTGGTTGGGGCTTCTGTGAGCAGGGTCATCATTACCCACACCTTGGTTCTGAAGGTTGTTTTGTGTGTGAAATGTAAGTCTTAAGTCAATAAATACTTTATTTTGTTGGTGAGCAGTGTCTCCTTGCCTTTGCTCTGGACAAGTCCTCACACTACCTTTATGCATCTCCATGGTAACTGGAACATGATTCATTGCAGAATAACAGTCACATCTGAAAATTCTGATCTTATGTGTGAAAGGATTCATTTTGACAGTTTATCCCTAACTATAATGGAAAATAACTGGAGTTTATTATTGGGCAAATTATGATGCACCAGCTGATGTGATTGTGTTGCAGGCATTTGCATGTTTATGATTTTTTTCTATGACAGTATTTTATTAAAGAAAGTCATAAAATCATTAGTGCTATGATATTGACAACTGTAAGAAGCAGTTGATTTTTTTAATGGTTAATTTAGCCACTATATCAAATCCACTATTATTTGCCAAGTTAAACGCAAATACCCACTGTGCTTTGTTTTCAGAGAAGCTGCATGCGGTGATGGCGCTGTAGTGCTTGAGGCCCGTCGTTGCTGCTTGCAGCCATATTCATCAAAACATTTCAGTATAATTACCTCCCAAAACTGTTAAACACAACTGCATTCCTAAAAAGCAGCATCCACCTCCAAAAGGAAGATGACATGAACTTGTTTATTGCGTTTTGTCTGAGCGCTCTGATATAAAATGTAATTTATTATATCTAAGAAAGACCTAAAGTAGTTTTAGTAATTAGTCATTTAGTAATTTTTAGTGATATTTGTTGCCAGTTTGTCAGAATGTTACAATTGTGTCCACTTATGTTTTCATCCAAAGTTTTAACTTAGCTAGGAGTCTCCAGGTGTTGAGGTTTTGCACTAAACACTCTTTGCCCTCTGTACAGAAAGTGGGGTTTTTGCAGATATTTGGCCTGACAACTCTATCTCATCATGAGGAGATGATGGAGGTGAAGAGAAGAAAGAGGAGGCATATGTTGAAAGAGAGAAGCCCCTCCCCACCAGCCATCCAGAGCAAACGACATGTTGTTGCCCCCCTGAGAACACGCTTCACACCAGAGGACATGAACAGCTGCCCTGAACTGGAAGACAAGAAACGCTTCCTCACCATTTTTAGCCTCAACCACATCACACAGCAGCAGAGGAAAGGTACAACACACAAAAACATGCACACACTAACTCATGTTTACTTATTTATATAAATATGGACAATCCATGGACTTAAATTGTTTTTATTCACAGCTAGTTAGCTATTGTTTCCCTTAGGATTATTTTCGCCACGTTTTCTGGGCCCTTTAACATGTTCATGAACTCTTAAAACTTGGTAAACATGTCAGAGGTGTCAGGCGTTACACATAGGTAAAGGGTGGCACATGGGCGGGGCAGGGGGTCTCGGTAGTGTCCCCCGGTACAGGGCACAAAAAAATGGTGCATATATCACACACATATGCACACACCTGTGCGAATGTGTATTGGTCTTGATCCAAACAACTTTGATTTTCTGAAATGTGCATGCCATGAACTTTTAAATACTCGTCCTAAGGATTTAATCTGATTGTGCCCAAACTTAGTGAGCATCATGCCAAGACACTGACTTCCGTGCCAAGGCTCTGCATTTTTAAATACTCTTCCTAGGGGATTTATGGGTTTGTTACCAAATGAAGATGCTATAATGCGACAAAAAAAATTGATATCTCAAACGTGTTGCCATGGCAGAGCAAAAAATGGTCGGAAATTATGTTAATAATTAATTATTAGAAATTATTATGTGAATTATTAATTGTTATGTGCATCGAACGACTTCGATCAAACTGAGTCACAGTCATAGCGCCACTAACTGGCAACAGGAAGTGTGCCACTTATATCAAAATTACTTACTTAGAACAGGCTCTAAGTAACTAAACAGTTCTTTTTAAGAAATAAATTCATGTGATAACTTCGCATCATTTTCTAAAAACCAACCCCAACCCTAACTCTCCCCCTAAACATAATTCTCTAACATAACTCTCGATAGCAACAGACACGAGGCACACCCGTTCTGCAGAAGCCTGTCAGCTCTCTGCTCAGGTGTGTACAGCCATTTACTGACTCTTGTGTTGTGTAAGGCTGTTTGTGGATTTGCTGACAGCTCCAGATGTTCAGCACTGTCTGTTTTACATGCAAAGAGCGTCCGACTGACTCTGTTGTTTTAGTGTGAAATGACACTGAAGTATTTCAATATGTATGTCAAAAACAGACAGAGTGTGACTGAAAGAAACAACACAGAGACCAAAGTCAGTACTAGGACTCTTACAATATCACATTTTTACTACATTGTTATCATGGCTCAAATATTTCACAGTAACGGTATTATCACGATATATATTGAATTAAAAAAACAATAATGCTATCGGTTCATCTTTTTTGTTTTCACTTTCTTGCCCAATAAATCATTTTCAAAATAAGGGTGTAGGGAGGCAGAAAGAGAGTTGGTGACCATTGTGGCTCTTAGGGCAAAATGTTAAATGTGTGCAATAGCATCAACTACTCTGGTTGACACTCCAATACTGGTGCCGAATTATTCACAATATGCTATGTGTAGTATTAATATCACGGTTATTGTCAATACTGGTATTATGCGAAACCCCTAAATATTTGTGCATGATTGTGCATGAATGTACACAGCCCAAAAATAAGGAAATAATACAGTACTACTCCAGGCTGATGTTTAAAAAAGTAATTTTAGAAGTCAGTACACCGTTTTATTTCCATATCATTGAGCTATCAACGGCACACATAGCAACCATCATACAGACATTCTTATATTGTGATTAATGATTTAATATTTTAATTGTTGGTCTGTTTATACAGATCCAATAGTTCCCTTTGTTTTGTTTCATTCGTTTGCTTTGCCCCCAATGCTGCTGTTTTAAATGCGTTAACGTGTCCGTGTCAACTTAATATAATTATGGAGTTTACAGCACAGAAGAGGACTGATCCGCCACACTGAGTCTGATATAAACCTTTTATTAATTACACGAAATAAATGTGTTACATTTACAGTAAACGCTTAATGCGTATACACACATACACGTGAAACGAGTATAAATTACTGTGTGATAATTGTCCATTTGGCTTAAAATAATGTCTATTTGATATTTAGTTTTTATGATTTAATATTTAACCCCAATATACAACCAGATATATAATGTTTTCCCCTCTTGAAATTTGCAGGCCAGTCATCTGACGAGCTACTGAACAGACGGACCCCCAGTTCCTCCCCCTCTGTGTCTGGGCCTCCACCCCCCACAGACCCCTTTTCTAGCCCGGACCAGCTCATGTTCCTGCCAGATCCCCTAAAAGAGCCCCCCCTGCCTGCTGTGTTATCTGATAAGAGCAGAGTCATTGACGGTGTCCCAGGCAGGAACTGTAGTCTACTGAATTGTGTGCGAAAGCCCCTGTTCACTAAAGAGAGCTCTGCTAGTGTCAATGGAAAGACCAAACCTTGGGAGAGTTTTATAGCAGAGGAGTTTGCCCAGCAGTTCCATGAGTCCGTGCTGCAGTCCACACAGAAAGCCCTGCAGAAGAGCAAAGGTAGTTCCCGAATTCTGATATTTCATAGTTTGCATACTCTTAAAGGCAGGGTAGGCAATTTTAGAGAGGCTAGCAGTAACAAGCTAACTTTGAAAGCATAATGTCCCACATTTCCTGCAGCACGCTCTCCAAAGCCATGCCTCCTCCAACACATGAACACATACATAGTTTGACAGACAAGTAGGACATCCTATCATTGCATTCGGACCAAATACAATGATTGGATGACTATTTTATGGACCTGCACCTTTCACAGAAGAGATATATTTATAGAAATTTATTTAGACTACTTTACTTAGCTATTGCTATTGCTAGCTATTGCAGGATGTGAAGAGACTTTCAACTTAAAACATAAACTTATCTGATGCCCTCATATTCGCAGGGGTCCCATGGAAATTTCATATGCTGAAAGACTGTGTAAACTTTAAGGCCTGTTCTCATCAGGAGCAACACAGAACTTAATGTGAAGTGTTGAATCTTAATGGCTGAATTCTCTGTTCTTCTGTTCCTCTGTCAGGTGGCGCTTCAGTCATGTCAGAGCAGAATTACACCATAGATTCATCTGTGCATTATAACATCCCTGAACTGGGCCGCTTAAAACTACACTATGACCCTCCCTCTGAGACCAACAGACAGCACAGCCCACTCCTGCCCTCTCACCCGGAGCTCCCAGCAGAAGAGGAGTTTGACCATGAGGAACATGAAAGTGAGGAGGAGGAAGCCTCCATGTCTAGGTGGCAGGGCATTGAAGCCATCTTTGAAGCTTATCAGGAGTATGCAGAAGGTGAGCTGTTTTCTCTTCTAGCAGTTTGTGATGTAACGGCAGAAAGCATGTAAGACTGTGAGAGAAATTCCAGAGCCAAATTAAATATTATCATTTAATAAACCTTCAATACATTTCTAAAAAACGTGAACAATGCAGCAAAGGGTTTCGGCTGATAAAAACGAAAGTGGAAGAATGGGAATGGGAATAAGGTATACTAATGAGGGTATATACTATAAAGTATACTTTTGAGGATATATACTATGGAGTATACTACTGAATAATGGAGATTTATTCCGTAGTATGTTGTTGTGTGTCCACTGTTTTCATGATTAGAGTCTTAATATGGTGTGTGTGTGAGTGGCTTAAAAAAATCATACTAAATGGTGTTTTTTATTAAATTAAATAACACAAATTTTGTGTGAGGGTTAAGTGTAGGGGTGGGGTTAGGGTATTTTAAATCCCAAAATACCAGGTGGAGTTGTGTGTGTTGTTTTTCTACCTTTGTGGACACCAAATGTCACCACAAAGATGGTAAGTCACACACTTAAATTATGGGGACCAGCCAGCAGTCCCCATGAGGGAAATCGATTGTTAAACATACTAAATACTTTTTTAAATATGTAAACATGCAAAAAGTTTGTACAATATGTCAATATGTCTATGGTCTTGAGCAGAATGTAACCACAGATTTCTCTGTCTATCTGTCTCCTCAGAGCAAAGCATTGAGAGGCAGGTTCTTCACAATCAGTGCAGATGGTTGGAGTCTCATCACTATAATCTCAGCCTAACAGCTGAACAGCTCTCACACTCTATGGGGGTAAGACACAGACACACAGACACACATACATTGGATGTTATCAACCCAAAGCTGTTTTAATGCACCTCACTCACTTTAATAATCTCTGGACTTGACTGTACACTTGTACAGTTATTTGAACACTGGTGTCATGTGTGTTGTTTTGTCTTTTAGGAGCTGATGGCTCAGAAGCAGAAGCTGGTGGCCGAGAGTGATAAGCTGCAGACAGAGCTGGAGCACTTCAAGAAGTGCCTGATGCTGCCACAGACCCCCTTTTGCAGGTCTCACTTCAAGAGCTATTATCCCAGGTGACACCCTACAGCAATCCCACTCACCCACTCAGCCAAACCCCCCTGACCCCTGCTCTGTCTGCTTGGAGAACCTGGAGAGAGATGGTTATGAACAGATCATCGGGCCATCAGGCCAGTGCCACCCACTGACCTCCTTTTTGATGATGGCATCATGTGACATCATTTTGTGACATACAATGCATGACAAAATCTCCAAATATATCCCATCACAGGGACAGTCACACAACATAAATAAGAGCCCAGAACGCCAATCAATGCAAAGCTCCACCCACTGTCACTTCCTGTCTAGAAATGCACTTAAAGACAAAACGCCCTAATGAACTCTACGGAGGTACTATATCATGACAGACAAGTCTCTTTGATCTAGGAAGGAGAAAAGCACAAAAAAATCAAATAAATAAAGGAAAATGTCTGCCATTTTTTTCTGATATGTTTAGGATTTTGGGCGTTAAGAAAAAGGCTTGCTTTTTGCTTTTGCTCCGCTGCTGACCAGAATAACCTTTTTAGGACACATGGAGTGATGACATGGACTAGCATACACTGGCAACAGCCCCAGGACCTGCTGCAAACTCCACTTCCTTTTTACCTTCAAGGACATGTGTCACAAGATAACTGTGCTCTGATAACATACCACTCAGTATGTTTACTGTCATTTCTCAGTTGCTGGTGGCCACCTGTCTCACTGAGTTCTTGACTATTACACTAAGTTTTCTTTTTTGTTTGTAATAAAGCAGCAAGGTAGCTTCTGTTGGGATTTCTGTTACGATAAATTTAAGCATGTCTATATTTCTGTATAATGTAATATTCTTCAAAATCTATAAATCTTACCTGGGCACAGAGGGATAAACAATCCCAGTTAATCCATAAAGGATATTGTACAAAAAGAATCAATAATTGTTTGATACTTGTGGATTTGATAGATTTAAATATTTTTGCAACTGAGGATTATTGTGCCAAAGCTGAAAAGTTGGCGTATGCCAAACATGTTCAAAAGCTTCAAATGATAAATTAATCATCTTGCACATCACATGAATTGGATAAATCCAAAGAAACTCTGCCTGAAGACGTTCTTTGCCAATTTTTATTTTATTATTTTATATTGATCGGTTATGAAGGTCTTTTTTAAGTGACCACAATGTGAAATGACAAGATAAATTATGAACATGGGCCTTAAAAACATTTTGTAACTCTGTACTGCCTGTAATATCTTTTCTGCCTTATGGTATTCTGGTATTTAATGTACAGGAATTAAATACACACTATTCACTCGACTCGTCCCTAAGCCATATTATGTGGGTGGGGGGAGGTGGGTTGTCTGTATCTATTTCATAAAGCACTACTGCCTGCCCACCTCACACAAACACACACACACACACACATGCCCCCAAACTCAATGGAGGATGTTAGATGCTGTGAAACCATGTTTTTTTCATTTACTTACTTAAAATTATTGTAATGTAATACATTCTTTGTTGAGTGTAGTAATTAGGTATTTATAAAGATATATTGCTGTAATGTTGGGCAAAAAAAAATGAATTTAGCACTCTTTTACTTCTGATTTCTTTATTAGTCAATTGTTGAAAATACCTTTACATCATCAGTTCATCTTGGTTTATTTACATTAATGAAAATGTAAATAAATGCATTTGTAACATTGGAACACATTCATTTTAAAAAGATGGTTACCACAAAAATTAAAATCTATCCTTATTTACCTTTTGGTCATTGAAACCTATTGTTACTTTGCCAAAACAATTTTTAAAAACTATTCTGGGTTTTGTCCTGGGTTTTTGTAGTTCATGACTGGCACTTTTCAAACTTGAAAAGACACAAATTTAAGATTTTAAATTTGGGATTTTATAAATTTACAAAACAAACAAATACAGGGATTGGACAATGAAACTGAAACGCCTGGTTTTAGACCACAATAATTCATTAGTATGGTGTAGGGTGTCCTTTTGCGGCCAATGCAGCATCAATTCGTCTTGGGAATGACAGATACAAGTCCTGCACAGTGGCCAGAGGGATTTTGAGCCATTCTTCTTGCAGAATAGTGGCCAGGTCACTAC
>JAZGTI010017138.1:0-12360 GCA_036877585.1 Botia kubotai | reverse complement strand
GGAAAGATATGCACCTGTTTGCCCATGTAATACAGCGGAGCGTTGTCGCGGCTCAGACGGAGGATCAGGTCTTTGTCGCGGTCATGATGCAGCTTCGCAATAATTGGACGCGGCCTCTCGTCTTCTGTAGGCTTTGGTTGCAGCGATCTGTGTGCGCAATCCACTTTGACAGGTTTCGGGAACTTGTCTTGGCCGAATAGTGTAGAGATCAGCCCGGTAACAAACTCCGTAGGGTGACCCTGCTCCGCTCCTTCTTTAATCCCCACAAATTTCAAATTAAGCCGACGTGAGCGGCCCTCCAGGTCGTTTACTTTAGCACTAAGAAATCTGTTATACGAACGCAATTCCTTACAGATTCTCTCTACTTCGTCCAGGCATGAATCACAGTCGGTCATGGCTATTTCCAACTCTTCAACTTTTTTCTTAACACCCGACTGTTCGGACTGTAGATTCGCCAGCACGGCATCCTGCGCATCAAGGCGGGTGTTAATAGACAACTTTGTGTCTTCAATGAGCTGCTTTAAATCGTTGCCTTGTGTCTCGATGGCTGCAAGAATAGTGTTAGCGGTGGCTGAGGAGAGGGAATTACTCATTGCATCGGCATCTTTGCTCTGCTGCGCAGCCTTCGGTAATGGCTTGAACCTTCTTATCATCCATAGCCACTTCGTTCATAAACGACTGGAACACAGAAGCTCCAAAGCAACGGGCATGAGTGGAAGTGGGTGGCAGAACTTTATAGTAACGTTGTTTAGACCTCGATAGTCAATACAAGGTCGCAGCCCCACATCTTTCTTCTTAACAAAGAAAAAACCTGCAGATGCAGGTGAATTAGACTGGCGAATGAACCCCTTAGATAGCTCTTTATCAATATATTAATTGTTGCATAGCGAGCGATTCGGGTTGTGAAAGCAGGAAGATGCACCCATTCGGAGGGCTTGCACCCGGTATTAAATTAATCGCGCAGTCGACTGCTCGGTGCGGAGGTGATTGAGAGGCCTTTTTCTTACTGAATGCTACGGCTAAATCGAAGTACTCGGGCGGAACACAGGACAATGAATCAATAGAACTAGGACTTGGACTAGGGCCTTTAAAACGGGAAATATCATCCGTAAACATGACTCGTGACAAGTTTTTCCCCACCGAACTATTTTTCCCTCCTTCCATGAAATGGTAGGTTCGTGTGCATGCAGCCAGGGCAAACCCAGAACAATAGTATGGAGACGAGATAGTGTAAAAGCAAATAGTTGTAGTTTCTCTGTCTGGTGCTCCACTCTTCCTATTCTCAAAGGCAACCGTCTAACGCCTCCACCTCTAGGGAAGAAGAACAGGGGGTTAGTAAAATGTTATTGCTGTAAGCGAACTCGAGAGAAATGAAATTTGTGGCTGCTCAAGAATCAATTAAAGCTGAGGTATTAATCGTGAAGTCAGAGCAGTCAAGAATAATGGGTATATGGATTACATTATATGAATTATTGGAAGTAGATGCTACACTCAACGGAGTTTCGAGAGACGGGTCGAACCGGACATGAAGATCGCTGGTGACCTGGTTGTCCACAATACAGGCAGAGACCGGAGCGGAACCGGTGTTGCCCTCCTCAGAGAAGAGGCAAGTATAGTTTAACTGCATGGGCTCGGAGGTAGCTGCACACTCAATACTGGAGTTTATATTTGCTCGGCGGGGACGCCGGGAACGAATCAGTTTATCTACTTGGATCGACAGCTCTATGTATTCACTCCCTTCATCGTGACATGCTAGTTCAGATTGCAGGTCAGGGTTTAAGCCCTTACGATAGAGCAGCTTTAGGGTATCCTCCACCCAGGCAGTCTGCACTGCGAGAGTGCGAAAGTTAGGGGCGTATTCAGCCGCGGTTAATTCCCCTTAAGTAAAAGCCAAGAGTTGCTCACCTGGGCTAAGGCCCTTCGACAGGTGCTCAAAAACTTCTTTGAATTGTCGCAAAAAAGAGTCAAAAGTGGGAAAAAGTCTGCTCTTCATACTGCTGTCGCCCAGTCCAGGGCTTCTCCTGTGAGGAGAGAACAAACAAAAGCAATGCGACTGCTGCTCTTTCACAAACAGTGAGCACTGTAACAAAAAACCTTTGCACTTAGCAGGGTTGCCGTTGAATTTCTCTGGAAATGCAAGACAAGGACTCACTGGAGAAGGCACAGAGAAGATGGGATGACTGGGTACTGGAGGTGTAGCGGCCATTGTCGTCGGAAAGAAAAACTGTGCTCCTTGTAGCGCTCGCACCAGCTCCTCAGTGAGCGAGGTTAAGCCCGTGAGTTGTTGTTGATGCACAGATAACTGCGAAGCTTCTGTTGGCGATGTCTTCTGTAATGAAGACCCAGAGGCAGAGGTATCCATTTGCAGCGTTTTATTTAATAGAGCAAACCAAAAACAGACGAGGGTCAAATACTGGCAAACAGGCATGGGTCAGGGCAGGCAGCAAACAATCAGCAAGAGTTCAAAGCAAAAACAAAGGGCAGAGCAGCGTAACAGTAAGAAACTCATTCATGGTTACAGGAAGCAAATGACTTCAGTTATTTTTTCCAAAGGGGGTGCTACCAAATATTAGGTTAAAGAAGCCAATAATTTTGTCCAGTGCATTTTTTGGGTTCTGTGTGGAATTGTATCAAATTTGACTTCTCTGTTTTTTGTGTTGTTCCAATGCAAACCTAAATAAGTGCCCTAAATAAATAAATGAAAGACCCAATTATTCATTTAAGACACCAATATGGCTTGACGAACAGCATTTTCTTCTCTGTGTTTTCTATTAAAAATATTTGATAAAGGAAGTTGGGATGCAATATTTTGAAGGGCTTGTTAAAATAGCAGTAGTTTGTGTCACAGCCATCACTTGTCATTTGCTATGTGCTCTTGCTAGTCACTGTTGGCCACACTGTTGACAAATTGCTTGTAATGCACCTTGTTTCTAGGTCTGTTTGGAGTTTGCTAAAGAGTTTGCTAAATAGTTTGCTTAATGGAAAACGTAAATGTTGTCAGTTGGTGATTTTAGGAGAGGGACATTCTCATGCTAAAGAGCATTTTATTGGACAAAACTTGGATGAATCAGCAAACACAGGATGAGACTCAGCTTTTTTGATCCGTTTTCCCAGGCAGTCGTGACAGACTGAACCTAAATGCAAATGTCTATATTTACTAGATAAGCTTATTAAACACAAGTTCAGGAGAAGTACACCCATCTAATCTTTTAATTTTTACTAGGTGTCAGTTCCTTTCAGTATCGCTCCACCTCTCTTTTTCTTAAGTTTATCACCCATATAATCATCAATAGTAGTTCAGAGGGCCAAATCGGAGCTTAAGTAGTGTATCCTGCCCGAGCCCTTCCTTCACCTAACTCATGAAAATGAATACATTAGCACAGACCCATCAAAGTTAGTAGACTCTGACCAGCTTCCCTGTCCCTGCTAGAAAAGCATGAAAGGATGGTGTGTTCAGGGTGATGAGCAGTGTTACTTTTCCGCCACACATAACACTTTGCATTTAGGTCAAAAAGTTCAATTTTGGTCTCATCTGACCAGAGCACCTTCTTCCACATGTTTGTTGTGTCCCCTGCATGGCTTGTGGCAAACTGCAAACAGGACTTCTTATGTCTTTCTTTTAACAACGGCTTTCTTCTTGCCACTCTTCCATAAAAGGCCAGATTTGTGGAGTACATAACTTATAGTTGTCCTGTGGACAGATTATCCCACCTGAGCTGTGGATTTCTGCAGCTCCTCCAGAGTTACCGTGGGCCTCTTGGCTGCTTCTCTGACCAGTGCTCTCCTTGCTCGGTCAGTCAGATTGGCTGGGATCCATCTGCAGCACAACTTTAATAACAGTAACAAACACAACATAGGTGAGACAAAGGCATGGTCAATAAACAGTCGTGGGTCAGGATAGGCAGCAAACAATCATAAGCAATAAACAATCCAAATCACAAGGTAGGCGGAGAGCAAACAACAATGATAAACAATCCAGGTAATACACAGAAAGGCAAACAATAATCAATGGGAAAACTGCTCAGAAATGTTGCACGAGGCAAAACAAGACTTCGCAATGATCTGGTACAACAGTCCGGTTTATATAGTATGGCGGGAATGGTGACCAGGTGACAAACAGGAAGTGATCAGCTCCAGGTAGTGCATGATGGGAAATGTAGTCTGGGCAGGATCCAGTTAGGACTCTGGCAACGACTCCCTCTGGTGGTGTGGTGGAGAGGAGGCTGGAGCCTCCACCGTAACAGTGCTCTTTGAGATGTTCAAAGCTTGGGATAATTTTTATAACCTAACCCTGCTTTAAACTTCTCTACAACTTTATCTCTGACCTGTCTGGTGAGTTCCTTGGTCTTCATGTTGCTGTTTTTTCACTAGTGTTTTCTAACAAACCACTGAGGCCTTCAAAGAACAGGTGTATTTATACTGAGACTAAATTACACACAAGTGGACTCTATTAATTAATTAGGTGACTTCTGAAGGCAAATGATTGCACTGGATTTTATTTAGGGGTATCAGAGTACAGGGGGCTGAATACAAATGCACGCCACACTTTTCAGATTTTTATTTGCTTAAAATTTTGAAAACCGTGTGACATTTTCATTCCACTTCACAATTATGTGCTACTTTGTGTTGGTCTATCACATAAAATCTCAATAAAATACATTTAAGTTTGTGGTTGTAATACTTTTGCAAGACACTGTATATAGCAATAGTGTTCTTCACTTCACACCTAATGCATTAATACCATCTAATAATTTCTTGAATGACTTGTGATTTTCTAATCTTTCACTTCAGGGGTGGAAAAAATCTTCATGCAAATCTTCTTGCAAATTTTCTGAGTGGCCAAAGTAAAGGGCTGAGCAGTGTGTAAGGCTAAACCATAGTGTGTGTCTTGTGTTGACTGGTATCCTTTTATAACTTCCTACCATGTATGCTATTTTAAAGAGACACACAGCTGCACCTGACAATTTCCTGCGAGAGGGCTGGAGACTCCAGTCTCAGCATACAGCGAGAGAGAGAGCATGTGAGAAAAAGAGGGTAGAGAGTTAAAGCAAACAAATGAGTGAGGAAAGCCATCACTCTAATTTGCTGCACTGGGGGTATGAGCAAGTCTTCCTCTTTCATCGGCTGGGTCTGCTCAAATGAAACAGTGTAAGCAACACGTCTGACTGCATTAAAGTGATGTATGTGTTGTTTGGAGACAGGAAATTAGGGGATGAACAACACTGGAATACAGCCAATGGAAGAATTTAATTTCCATATGGAGTACTAAAGGAATGCTAGTATTACGGCTATAGACATACAAAATAGATGTACGACTGTTAATGAAATCTTATGTAACACATATAGGAGATACTTCTGCGTCATTTGGCTATCATTCTGCACCTGCTGAGGTACAGTTATACACAGCTTGGATCCATCATTTGGAGCTTGTGTCTTCATTAGTGCTATACATATTTTGGAATCCTTGGTATTTGAGTTCTTTTTTATCGTTAAAGGATCTCTGTGTTGTACAACATTTGTTTTAGTTGGGGGGGTATGGTTGATCCTCAGGCTGGACGTGAGGCCTGCTTATTCCCATGAAGAGGTTTGGCAGTTTGCGTAGGAGCAAGAGGCGTAAGGATGAGAAGCTGCTCTCCACCAGACGGCATTCAGAGTCACCATGTCCGCCTGGTACAGTACTAATCAGAATGTCTCTGCTAGACATAACAGTAGTGAAAAGGTCTGTCTGGTACTCAGTGAAATGTTTCAGTCTGCTATAATAAGAGAGGAATTGAATATCTGTCTTGTAAACCAAAATAATCTATCAATTAAAACCAATTGGTTCTTTTCAGTAAATTGGTTCTTCTTCAGTTTGGAACAAAGTGCTATACTATAATGTTTCTATAACTGAATCCATCATTTACTGTCTGCTAAATTGGCCACTATTTTTGTACGTCAAGATCATTAAAATAGATGGCCTAGAGTTTCCAATGTAGAGATAAAGGCAGTTACAGTATGTCCGCATGAACTGCATTGACCCTGTGTATTATGTAAGTGCCTGCATATTATTCACTTGGCAGGGAAACACATTTTAGACCTAGCTTGGGTCAGGGCAGACCCCGGAGCTGTCAGCTAATGCAACCAGGACCCTCATCACAATGATGCAAACAAAAATGTGAAATGGGTTCCATTAGGACATTACTAGTAACATATGAAAGATCCATCAGTTACCAGAAACATCTCTTCCATTGACTGCAGTCTATCTGAGGTTTGATTAATTTTGTAATTGATTACTAATCTCAAATTTGTGAGCAGAACATTTAAACTACATTTGCTTGGCTGCTGTTGTTTCAACATGTTTACAGCATGTTAATAATTTACATGTAAAAATCACATGTAAATATTTTTTACAAATATTTTATTTATATAATATGAAGCATTAAGACTTGACTATGGACAGTAGTGTAATGTTTTCCTATACCAGCTTAGAGACAACAGTAAGCCATTCATAGGTTGTTTCCCCTAACAGTGTAAACACAGTGAGTCTGTGGTGCTGTTTGAATATCCTAATTACCCCCACTATGCAGGACCCACTCTCCAAATGTAACCATTTATTGTTACGCTTGCCAAGATCTGCAGTTCAAGATCTGCTGATGTAGTAACACTGGCTCAACCAATGCCGTAAATTTGGGGCGGGACTACCTTGTTTAACCAGTGACCAATGGCAGTTGGAAGAGTGTTCTGAAAACCTGTTTGAAATCAGTCATTATTTTTGCTTTGTCAAAATTACTTACTCCACCTTTAATAAATAACTACCTGTAGTCTTACCTTACAGTGATGTTGGTGGGGTATTACAGCAGTCATTTTGTAGGGATCTACCACACATCTAGTGTGTTTGGAAACAAATACACATGCACAAGATCATAAGTGGTCACATTATATCAGCCTGACTAAATGGACGGGCACTAAGAAATTGTGCCAACAGAAACGGTGAGGCATAATGTTACTAATTGCAGCCATAACATCACACTGCTGTGACTAAGCAGGGAACAAAATATAGAAACTAACTAAGCTAAAAGTAGGCATGTATATAACAGTAGGTTTTCTAAGGAAGTCTATCAAAGGAGTCTCAGGAGTCATTCCATCCAGTCCCCCACCATCTGGTCTCAGAGTTTGGATCCAGCTGACTACAGGAATGAAAGACAGACAGATTTAGTGTGGAGTCAGTAACTGTTCTTGTGGAAAGTGTTCCCGGTTCCAGTTTACCTAATTAATGCATCTTAATAAACCCTTAAGGGATTTGAGTAATAAATCCATAGGACTATGTTTAGACTAGATTAAAGAGGTGGGTCTTTAATCTAGATTTAAACTGACATAATGTATCTGCCTCCCGGACAACACTATTCCATACTAACATGGATACAAACAGAAATGAGCATGTATTTGATTTATTTATTTAATTTTTTCCCTTTATCTTTTTTATTACATGTTAAAGTTTCTAAAATCAGTAAAGATAGTGAAAGGAATTGGAATTCCTTAGAGAAAAAGGAATTGTACACAACAAAACTGACAGTAGTTGTTCAAATGGGTCAAAAGCTTAATGCATTTAGCAAACAATAGCATTAAATAGATATAATTGAAATGAATTAAAAACCAATTATCCTTTAGGTACTAGAGTAAATGGTGACTGTAAATAGTCTAGAACCAGAATCCCTACACTAACAACAACAAAAAAAGGAGTCAAACCAGCCTAAGATCAGATGAATGTAGACTTACAAAGACTTGCACACTGCAGATGCCTGACCTTGTTCTGTAAGCGTTATCTGCCCTTGTGAAATGTGCAGCAGTGGCAAGGCTAAAATAAGAAGCTAACGCAGCAATGCACCAAACAGGTCTCAGCCAGCTGGCAGAAAATAGCTAAATGTCAGGAGGCAGTTACGATTCTAAGGCTCGTGAACACATACTGGCCTTCAATCATTATTGCCTGCAAACATGATTTAGTTTTGGCCCAACAGAAAGTGATACAAAGGACATACTAAGACCAGATATACACATCCTTTGCGTTGTGCTGATAATTGTGTAGCCTAAGTGATACAGCCAGGGTCTACAGCCTAAATCTAGCATCACATGTTTCTTGTGTATAGCTGTTTGTTCCACAGTAATGATATCACTGGAGCACCTAACTTTGTCAACTCGGCACCCTTTGATTTTCACAACCATAGCATAGACAGTTGATTCCTCTTCACCACCTATTTGTTATTGTGACTTCACTACCATCCTTGGTGGTGAGTAATGTTGGTGTGATGATTAGAAACAGTTTGTCTGGTTTTCTGCGTTTTGTCTCGTAAAAAGGGAATAAGCAGCTAAGGAATGTTTACAATAGCCTCCCAGCTTGGGCTCTTGAATGAACACTGCAGTCATCTTTAAAGCATTAGACAAGATAAAAACTGCAGTTACAGTGAGGCACATGTGAATACATAAAACACTTGAGGCCCTGTTTACACCTGGTATTCAATTCTGCCTCAGGATTTGCACAGAACATCATACTCTCATAATTCCATATCAAACTTACAGCTATATCTAACTAAAGCCGTTGTGCAAAGCCACTACCTTATTGCTATGTGTATTGATTTTATCACAGGTTCTGGGCTTTCTGCTTTTCCCACCACCCCAACGCAGAATCCAGTTCAGCCAGTCTTCCCTCTGCAGACTCCTGGTTATCCAGAGCACATGGAGGAACGCCGCACTCGGTCTCTATCCTCTCCCTCTGACACAGCTCAGCGCTTCTGTCTGACTCCCTCCTCCACCAAACCCCCTATCGCCTCATGCCCCTTTAATTCTACCTCACACCAAGTGAGTAATCAGCTTAATTTTTTGTAATTAATTTTTGTGATTCAATGAAAACAGATGGTAATGCACTAATCTGCTAATCTCTAACAAGGACATAAGAAAAGTAACTCATGCATTAAAAAACAAATCTTGCATTAAATTCCAAGTATTTTAATAATAACAAAAACACTTGATTGATTGATGTACTTTAAACAAAAAATGGATAAACATGGTAGATGGATAAACATTATAAATATAAAAGCCTTTAGAATTACTTTGTATACGTTTGGTTAATTTTCTATGACTGTTTTCATGTTTACAAACAGTATAGTTCACATTGTATATTTATGGGCAGTTACCTCAGAGTGGTGTATCTTAGGCCCAGCAATGTGTTTGTTCACCATCTGTTGCACCAACTGAGCTCAAGAACAGGCACTATTCCTGACCATTTGATGCTTGCCAAAAGTGTCCATTTCTTTTCATGTACTTACTTTTTAGAAGGACTTACTATTCGTAGTAAAGAATTAGTCAGAATATTCCGGGTAAAATAAAGTTTACCAACAGAAAAAAAGCTCTGCCAACAGCATTAGTGGCATAATATAGATTACCACAGAAATTATTACTTATTGAAATAAAACGTTTTGATGTAAAAAGATTTGTTTTAGCAATTTAACTCTTCTAAATGCTGCTGATAGATCCAATTTCAACTCAAAAACAAAAAGACTTTTCTGAGAGAAAGATGTTATCTGTAACGAGGAGTCAGACGAGTTAACATTCATATGCAGCTTATTTTATTAGAATGGTCAACAGGCAGGGTTATCAACAGCAAACAAGGGTAGCAGAGGCAAAACAAAAGAGTAATCGTAAAACAGGCAGAAGTCGGGGCAGGCAGCAAACAATCAACCAAAACACAATCCAGGGTCGAGACAGGCAGCAAACTATTAACAACGGTTAAACTATCCAAATCAGAGGCAGGCAGAGAACAATCGATAGTAAACAGTCCAGRTCATACACGAAAAACCAGCAGGCWAACAACAGGGAAAACCGCTTAGAATTTATGCACATGGCAAATCAAGACTTCGCAATAGGTAGTGGCAAATGTCCGGTTTATAAAAACAGCGGTAATGATGAACAGGTGGCAAACAGGAAATGATGAGCGGCAGGTGAGTTGCATTGTGGGAGATGAGGTTCACCAGGAATCTGGTCAGTACCCAGGAGAGGGTTCCCTCTGGTGGCGCGGTGTAGAGGAGGCTGGAGGCTCCACCGTAACATTATCTAAAAGATATCACTGCTGCAACAATAATGTGTAGGGTCTATCATTGCTTTAACTAAAATAATTTAAGGACAACAATTGCACATTCACTTAATTGGTTGTATGAATTTTTGTTATCAGTCAAAAGGTTTCTATTTATTGCTTGTGTCTACTGGACAATCTGTTATAGATGTATGTGGAATGTAGTATAAGTATGACATTATAGGTCATTCAACTGTGTACTATATCAGAAATATTTCCAAGTGTTTGTAACTTGTCGTCTGTAAGTGTAATATCCATGTTATTCCAGTTTTCGGCTTATACTTCCATATAAACCATGGCAACACAGTGACTCTTGTGATAAAATGTGGGAGTAATAGTTGTAGCATCTATATCATGCCACTCTGTTGTTGCTTTGCACAGTCATTATTGTGACAATTATTCTATTTAATTTGCATTTTCTGTCACCAAAGATAATGTATGGGTGACTTTAATGACCCAAGAAGAGTTTTGGAAAGTAGAAATTAATCAGGGATTAATATTGATGTAACGTGGACGCTGAGGCAGAATTAGAATCCACATGCGGTTGTTTATTGGGGTTAGCAGCAGTACACAAATACGTAAAACAGGCAATGGGTCAGCAACAACAAAGCAGTCCGATCTGTCTACAATCCAAGGGGGTAATCCAACAGACAATGGTAATGAGGCAAGCTTTGGGTCCAAACCGTAATATCAGTCCACTCAAACAAACAATCCAAAAGGGTAATCCGAGAACTCATAAATCAGGAAAACAGATCAGAATCATACACAATAGTCAGGCAGGAAAAACGCTTGGTAAGGCAGGTAAACTGGCAATACTTCACAAGGAAGCAAGCACATGGTCATAGCTTAAATAGTTCCAAACAGGATGTGAGTATAGAAGCAGCAGAGGAAGTGAAGGCAGTCAGTATTCGGGTGAAGGCTTCCTCTGCTGGCTTGGCATTACAATTGATTTTTGTGCGTTATACATACATAGTAGACATGACAAACACAACATACAGTGAAAGTGCGTTATTTAAAAGTGCTGTGGGTATGTTCAAATATACATTTATTAGGATTGTTTTGAACAGGTAAAACCATGCTGTGTTACCCCACCATTTAATTCTATAAATAAAATTACATGTATGAGTAGTAATTTCACATTCACAGCAATTATGAGGTAAAGCCCATCAACGGCACTAAGAAAAAGATGGACATCTCATAATGAGATTAAGAAAAGCAGTTAATAACATAAACTGAATGTAAAAAACAGAAGCAAAAGCATTACAACACAATAAAACAATTATCAACATTTGATCAATAGGTGGTGCTGCCGAATTTTCAGGATGTTGTGACAATGACACCTACAAAATTTCAAGTCAACAAACAAAAATTTTGCAATGACAGCCTGAAGTCCATTGCATATATTCATGCTGCCATATTCGTTGACATGGTATAGGAGAATGATTCGAGCAGTCAACATGAATTTCATAATTGTTTTGTCTGGAGTGCCTCTAGGTGCTACATAACAAATCGGTTTAATGCAAATCGGACAAAAGCTGTAGAGGTTTGAAGTATTGCAGTTACATGTTATAAGCATTTTTGTTAAAAGCATCTTTGACCAGGTGGTGCTGGCCACAAACTTTGCAGGTCACCTCAGAATATGGTAATGAAATATATAACGTTTTGTAATAATACGCAATGATACGTTTGTTCAATACTGCATTTTCATCCTTTCACGTCACGTCCTTTATAAAAATGGGCAACGCCCAAAATAGCAGACCATGGCAAATCAGATATTGTTTGACTTATTGCATGCCTCGAGTAATCTAAACTCTCATAATTGTAGACCAAAGTATTCAAAAGTTATAGGCAGTTAAAAATGACATAAAATTAGCCATTTTTCATATCTCTGGACCTGTAGGTGGACCTGTGATGAAACTGTGCAGGCACCCTCAGGTCATGCCTGTGATGACACTTATCAAGTTCTTTGTTGAATTTGTTAACAAACTGTACAAGAACAGATTGACTGATCGAAAATCTTTCGAAAAGTCAAGATATTGGACCACTCCTCTTCTCCATCTACATGGCGTCTCTAGGATCTGTCATTCAGAAACATGGCTTTTCCTATCACTGCTATGCRGATGACACCCAACTCTACCTCTCCTTCCACCCTGATGATCCCATGGTACCAACTCGCATCTCAGCCTGCCTGACGGACATATCGTGTTGGATGAAGGACCATCACCTCCAACTCAACATTGGCAAAACAGAAATGCTCG
>JAZGTI010017137.1:0-12362 GCA_036877585.1 Botia kubotai | reverse complement strand
TAAGTTAGACGTCAGCAGTCTCCCAGCAAGCAAGCCAACAGGGCGACAGTGGCAAGGAACCAAAACTCCAATGATGTATAGGTGGAGAAAAAAACGTTGGGAGAAGCCAGGCTCAACCAGGAGGGCCAGTTCTTCTCTGGCACGTTAAAGCTGCAATTTGTAACTGTTTTAGATACGAACAGAGTTGATTTTGATTTATAGTTAATTATTATGTAAAACCAATGGTTCCAATTATATTTGATATGTCGGGCACTGAGAAATCGTGCCAACAAAAAGCGGTGAGGCATAATGTTACTAATTGCAGCCATAACATCACACTGCTGTGCCTAAGCAGGGAACAAAATAAAGCTAAAAGTTGTTGTTGTAAATATGGTGGTAGGTTTGGTAGGTTTACTAAAGAAGTCTATCAAATCCTGATGATCTGTCTCAGGGTCATTTCATCCAGTCCCCCACCATCTGGTCTCAGAGTTTGGATCTAGCTGACTACAGGAGCTCTAGAGCTTTGCTTAATTTTTCATATATATAAATTATGTATGTGTGTGTATATATATATATATATATATATACAGCCTACATACAAATAAAAAGTGACTATAATAGTAAAATAAGTGGTTTTTATAAATGGCTATATTCCCTTTAACTATACTTGATTTGTTTATATAATGATTAGTAGAATATTCCACAGATCTTATTTAATCGTGCAGTCAAATCTATCGAGGTCTTTAATGACTTCTAATATGCAGTTAAATTTAAAGGCATAATTTGTAAGTCATGGACCACAATTATTTGTTATTGTTTGTCAGACTGATATGCATCAGCAGTGGAGATGAAGACAACAACTCCCATCATTCTGTGCTCCTTCATGATGTCATAAAGCTCCACCTTTGTTTTGAATGTGACTACAATTACATACTGTGTCTTTAATGTAGAGTTGAATGGGTTACTTACAGTAACAAAAAATAATGCATTGTACAATCTTTAGTAAAGATTTGGTAAGTACATAAAAACTGATAGTGGATTGTTTTTCAACGCTACATGCTTTTTAATAAATCAAACAAATTGTCACTGCATACTATTAGATATAGGCTACCATATATCATAGATGGATTGTATTGTATTGCATTGCATTTTGTGATTTCAAGGTAGAGCAAGGTAGAGTGTGTTACTGAGAGATTCTAGCATTCTACTGAATCTCCCCTCTACCAGGGTCCAAAGCTGAAGATTCAGCTTTGGATTCAACTTTGAGCTAACTGGACCATTTATCATATGCTTTAAAACTTTGCTACACCTAGTTGTAAGCTTTGAATTATTCACAATAATCATGTCATATGAGGTTTTTATTTATCACATTGGCAAACAAATAAACAGACACCACCTAAAATAATCCATCACACTTCAGTAATGATGACTTTATGAAAGCATATGAAATACACACAATACACAATACAATCTTTGACATCATCTTATGTTCCAGCCTCAGTAATTGCCCCTCAGGAATAGCTACAGTTATTTACAGACATAGACCAGCAAGAACTAAATAAATTCATCACTGCATTCTAAAAAGTACAAAATATTAATACAAACTTTAATGCAAACTAAATTACTGAAAGACTTGTAACCTATATTACATGAGCCTCTTCTCAATATTATTAACCCCATTCTAGGTTATGTCCCAATACCCTTTAAACTGGCAGATTTTAGGGGCCATTTTAAGAAACCACAAATAGATCCTGTAAATTTGCTACTACAGACCCATTTCAAATCTTACATTTATATCTAAAATGTTCAAAACGTGGCAACACTTTAGTATGGGGAACACATATTTACTATTAACTATGAATACATATATAATACATACATAAAATACATATATCATAGCAAAGAAACTGTACTTGTTTATATACAAATAACTTTCTTCCAGTATCAAAACAAGACTGCATCTCACTACCAGTTTTACGTAAACTTAGTTATATATTTCATCAAGACCAGATTCAATTATCAATGGACCCTGTTGAGTGCAGCACTGAGTATCATCAGTATAGCAAAGAAAATTCGGAATTATCAAATGTAAAGCCACAAAAGTGAAAACTTTGAATCATCAACCGTAATGCATCAAAAATGTTTTCATGTTTGGCCAAAGTATTTGCTAAACTGCCTTAAAAAAAGGTTATGTTAGCTCATCCTACACACATCCTACACAGAGCATGTGGGCACCTACCTTTGTGGTGAAAAAAGATTTCTCTGCAGTGCTGCTGTGAGTCAACACACATGACAGATTAGCTTGTGTGCAACTTTAAGGGCTGTGTAAATTTCAGATTTAAAGAGCCCTGTTTAAGTCACAATAACACAAAACAAAACAGTACACCAGCATCTTTTTGGGTTTTCTTTTGTTCACATGTTTCTGTTTACATGCTTTCATATCTGCATGCAAGAAAACCATCTGTGTGGTTTTGGATATTTTGCAACTTTTCAACATCCAACCATTAACTCTTTTTGCTTTCCACTTTGGTTCCTGTCACTCAGATATTCCTCACAGATTGCTGATGCTCAATCCAGTGGCTATGGAAGGCCTTCTGTCTTTTCTATTTACAGAAGACATTTTTTGCAAGATTGACTCTCTGAAGACTCTGCACATGAAGAAATATATGATGGGATCCAGGCAAACATTAAGAGCGGACAGAAACAGTGTGACCTCCTTCATCTGGAAAAGAATGTAGCGGTTGTGCATGCTAAAACCAGCATTGGGCCTTTGACTGAGTGTGTAGGGTACACGACAAACATGGTAGGGTACAAAGCATAAAACAAAAACGGCCAGCAAGCTGAAGATGCTTCGTTTCGAACGCCGTCCTGCCTCACTGCTGTCCTGTTGGACCCTTTTGTAGGAGCGGTACACATGATATGCTATGGAGGTGTAGCAAAACACCATCAACAAGAAAGCAACCCAGAAAACTCCAACGTTAAAGTGGGCAGAAATATCATGCCAGCGCCGCCCTAATGGACTTTTTAGGCCCATGCAGGAAAAGCGAGCAGTAATGGGCTGGTTTGTTAATATGGCATTTGGCAACATGCAGATCAGCATAACAATCCAGGCTGAGATTGCCAGAGTCTTTCCCACTTTAACACGCTGTAGAAAAGACGAAACATTTGAGGTGCTGTGGATGATTTTGAAGTAACGTTCAAAGCTGATAAGGCTCATAAATGCTATTCCAGTGTACATGCCGAGATAGAAAAGCACAGCAGTGTAGCGACAAACTATGATCTTTAACTGCAAGGTGCCGTAGCCCAGGTCGCTGGCCACACGCCAGGGGTAGGTGAAGAGCATCAGAAAATCTGCCACCACCATGTTCTTCAGGTAAACCACCAGCACAGAGGAGCTCGGGACTCTGAAGAAGATCCAAGAGGCAAGTCCGTTAAGGATGAATGCACAGACACAGATGGCAGAGTAGAATATAGGCAAAACCTGCCGTGTAAACAGACTGTGGAAATTTGTGACATTTCCTTCCACAGCTGTCTGAGTAATGTTGTAGTCCATATCTGAAACAATGAAAGATCTTGCTAAGACTTTATAACATTATAATGTTTTGGGATCACAGACATGAGATTATAATATTTAAATTTAAGTACTTCAATATTACTCAATATTATACACACACACACACACACACACACACATCTATATATACAGTATATATCATAAAGGTTAAAAGTTGGATTACCCCACCATGTCTCCATTGGACTTCAATGGAGTCCAATGGATTCCATTCTGTCAATCAAACATGGTCTATTTAATACCGAGGGTATTTAAAAAAATGTTTAAAAAAATTTGAGACATGCTTTTGTTTTAAATTAGGTGAATGGCAAAATTTTGGCATGCAAAAGTTATAAAGTACTTTTTTACTTCTGTTTGGTAAGACTTCAGCGCTTATTAGCAAAAAATATAACATTTCCATTTTGCCATACAACAATTTGGGTGCAAAATATAGTTACAAATTCATACATTTAAAATATTTGACCTGCTAGTCAAATATATCTTTGAAATAATAAACTACTTTGAATAAAAAAAAACACATTCTAATTATGTTCCATAATGTTTTATACATTTGTGAGCACCTGGCCATTTTCTTGCATTGTGAAACAATGTTTGTATTACCATAATATTTTGCTATTTGTATTGTTTAAATATGCAATACTCAAAATACCTTAGTCTCAAATCCTGTTATTTAATGCAAAGACATTGTCCGTGAATAAAAATAGTTACAAGCTTTCTCCATTTTAAATAACAAAAACTTACTTGAAGAGCTGAATTAGCATGTATCATAAGAGAGGAGCCCCGATGAATCACATAGTGAAGATGAGTCTCACATGACATTATAAAGGAAGGGGGCGTTCTCGCTCAGACAGGAACTTAAAGAATAGCTCCGTTTGTCGCGTGGGGAGACACTTGCTCAGCACTGCAGGAGGTTCCTCCACTACTGTGTGTACTAAATGTAGTTTCCTTATCACAAAGCTCCTGCTTCACCCCAATAACATTTTATTGCTCTTTCATGTAGTTGCTCAAGAGACATAATGGAGTTTTCAGTTCTCAGCAGTTTGTATTATTTGGCATTTAGATTTTGGTATCTTGGCAAATGTTGGAAATGACAGTCTCATCATTTCCTCACCCTTATGCCATCCCATGACTTCTACTTTCTGGAGCATGTTTCAAAGAAATTTATGCTTTTACCAAGTCTACCAAATCTTTCTTGAATTATTATTTAATAATAATAATTAATAATACAAAATATTGCTTGTACAAAAGACAACAGTATTAACACTAATTCATGATAATGGGTAACATTACGTGCTTTCCTGCTATATTATTAGCTCTCTGAGATATTCCCTGTAGTGCACCATGTGCAGCTTTTGTAATGGTTCACAGAGGGGAGTTAAATTTGGTAAGCTGTTTGTTAAGCGCAGTTTAGCTGGTTTCCTCTTCAACCCCAGGCGGAGAAATGGACAAGCTGTGACAGTAATAGAACTGCATCACACAACATACAGTAGTATACAATATATGGCTTTAGCGAAATTCTGATCTATCATAAATGGTGTTTTTACAATGAATATTATATCATTACTATTCTGTTCACTTTTAGAAAAAATCTACTAAAATAAAAAAGCAATAATGCTATCAGTACATCTTTAATTTTGTTTCTGTTTTCTCTTTTTTGGGCAATAAGTTACATTCACAATATGAGTGTGGAGAGCCAGATAGTGAGAGTTTGTAACCATTGTGGCACTTAAAGCAAAATGTTGCTGTGTGTGAAATGGATGCAAAAGCACCACCTACTGTGCTGGAATGCAAACCAGATGCAGGTGCTGAATTATTCACAATATTATCATATGTGTAGCATTAACACAATATCAGTAATCATGGTTATTGTTAATATCTGTATATTGCTTGCCCACCAGTTGGGGTCAGGACTTTCTGTTTGACTGCCTATGTAAGATGGGGAACTGTTTGAAGAAATATATTTTTATATTTTTATGACACTACCGGCTCAGAAACACACCGACATCTCTGATGAAGGTTCAGATGAGCTCTGAAGGCCTTGCAAAATACAGAGTAAATAAGTGGATCCAGACAGGCATTCAGCACTACAAGCAGCACAGTCAACTCCTTTAGGAAGATCTGGGCTTTTGTACATTCATTTAACAGGGCTTTGATTAACACAGTCTCACCAGGTGATATGGCACAAAACACACACAGAAAACCCCCACGAGAATACGCATGTTACGCTTAGATCTGCTAAGCTTGGTGCTACAGGGCTGTGGCGACACAGTGAGCTGAACTTGAACCCTCTGCAGCATCCCGCAATGAAGCAGAATCAAGGATACCAGCACAAACAGAAATGTTGAAAAGGAGATTAATTGTAGGGCCAAGTAGATCTGTTTGAGCAAGTTGCTATGGTAAATTTCACAGTCAAAACCATTGTGATCAGAAGTACTTGTAACAGCGCTTTGGGTAACAAAAATAATCATGTACACAAAATTTACAGTCAGAAGGATAACCCAGGTTGCTGTGCAGATGTTATGGGTCGAGCAAACTTTGCATAATGTGAGACTCCAGTGGTCGTGAAATAGAGAGTGGTACAACAGATTGAGTGTCAATATTGTGAAAGTTTAATTTCTCAGAAAATTGCCTGGATTCCCCATGATTTACTTATGTATTTTACAATTTTACTTTAAAATGCACATTTTCATAAAAAAATTAAATAAAAATCTAAATATGTAAATATGTGCTGCAATGATATGCTACCTAAGGAGATCATTAATCAGTTTTAACCTAAAACACGTTTTGTGCCAACTGTGTTAAAGTACTCCAAAAACGTGTTTTAAGTATGGTTTAATATGAAAATTATTATCACTTTTTTTAGCACTTGAATTCTTAAAAGTTCAGCATTAAACCTTTTGAAACCATAAATAGCACAATTCCCATGAAAAAATGAACTGAAAACCCAATAGTAGCCTATAAGAACACTCTTATATCTTCATGCCTGTTTACAGCAATGTAGGCTATAAAAATAATACTGGAGTACATGTTGAGGTAGGCAGCTGGAGCACCAATATTACAGTAGAAATGCTGAATTTCCTCTGAACTGATCGCATATTTAATTATGCGTAATATTAAACATAGGCAGACAAACAAGCCGGCGACGGCTAGATTCTTGAGGTACAGTGTGATGCTGTATTATTAAAGTTATTTTTAACATTACAAAAATACACATAAATTGTAATGCTGTTGAGCACCAGGCTTGCCAAACAGATGAGAGTGTATAGACATATGAAAAATGTACAAGCTGGCATTTCAGACAAACCACATAGTGTTTCTGTTGAATTTGTTCTGTTTCCTTCCATTGTTAAGCAAGCTGGTGAGATGAGATGTGAAATGAGTCTGCAGTAGTCAACTTCTCATTGCAAAGTCTTGTTTGCCTTTTGCTGCATTTCTTGAGTGTTTTCTCATTGTTTATTCTGATTGTTTATTGTGTATGACCTGGATTGTTTATTGATTGCTGATTCTTTGCCGCCTGCCCTTGTTTTGGATTGTTTATTGATATCGCTGTGTTGCTGCCTGCCTGACCCACGCCTGTTTTTCTACTAAGATCTTGATTTAACTACGTCGTGTTTGTTTGCCATTGTGATCCTTGCCTGTTGACCTTGTGAATAAACTGTGCCGCAGATGGATCTCCGTTTGCCTGACTTGTCATTACAGTCTATTACTTTGTTTCTTTTACCTATTTCATGTTGCTTTTATCTAAATAAAGATCTGCTCACCTTAGCATTTGCTTTGCTTAGCATGCTTCTAATCCACCTTCATGAGGTTTCTCAAGACTGTGATGAACTCCAGCTCTATGTGATTCTGAGCGTCTTATTTCCCATAAAACCAGAGACCAGAGCATTTCTGAACTTTTCTGTTTACTAGAATCGTTTCCTCCAGCAGGTCACCATGAAGATGAAGAAAACTTGTTATATACGATTCTTTGGGTGCAAGCACAGAACAAACACAGTTTACAACAGTTTACAAGGAAAAACAACATTTATATGTAGTGCCTCTATAATAAAGGGTCAACTTTATTGCTTTAAAGCTGCTTTAAAGACAATAAGCAAGCGACAAAAGTAGCATGTGAAGAAAAATTAAGAAAAATGTCACCATTCCAAATGTCACAATTTTATGTGACATTGCTTTAACGATTTACATTAATTGAATATAACTTATTATAGTAAATAAGACTGTGAGGAGAAGGTTTAAATGTTGTGTTATGGCCTGTATGGCAGTAAAAGTAGACAAATATGGACAATTTTTGTAGTTGTTGACCAATTGGTGGTTTTTTATAAATGAAATCAAAACACTGGAGACACTTTGAAAAAACTTTTGTGAACTTAGACCATCACAAAAAATAAATTAATCTAACCAAAACAAGAACTGGCAAGAATTGAACTGAAACAGGAATATAAATACACGTTTAGGTGAGTAAATGAAACAAGACAAGTGTGATACTAATTATAAACTATAGAAACAAATGAGGGCATTAGTAGGAAACTAACTAAATGCACTACTTGTGTGATAGAGGTAGAAGTGAAACAAACTAAAAATGGATGTATGTTTATTGAAAATGGCTTCAATGTCCTGGGGTCTCTGCCTCTAAGCTGCATATTTATTTTTATACAAGTGGTTCACAGACACTACATACACACAAACACAGTTTAATTTCTCAGGGACCCTAAGTGTCACTTCAGAGAAAAACACAAAGGTTGGATAAGATTGCATTGTTTTGAAAAGCCCTTTGGCTTAATGACATTTGACTGGCCTTGTTCCAAAAAGTGATGTGATACTGCCATTCTAGAACAGTTCCATGATTTCCGAAAGCCAAGTTTATTTCAAAATGACAGTTGATCCAGCAAATGCTGCTGTCAGTACAGAGTAGTATAATTTTAGTTTAGTAGTATAATATCACTGTTATTGGCAAAAAACAGTAACAGTAACATTAACATTAACATAAACACGTTATTTAAATTGTTTAAATTGTTACAGGAACTTTTTATGAGTTTAAATGTTTGAATAACATTCTTATAATCAAGCAATAACATTAATACAGTGTATTACGCATTTATTTCAAATATCTGAATAAGTTGGAATGAAACAAATTTATTTATCATGCTTGGAGATGACTTGGTGGTTAATGCACATGCTCTTGTTGCTATTGCACGCACACATGTGAATAACACGAGCTTGAGTTTGGCTAATGCCATGTCCAAACCCTGTTCCCTCTTCTACCTAAATTCCCTTTTTAACTTTACCTGTCAATAAAATGTTTAAAATACACGTATCATTCTAAACAAGCAATTTCGAGACTATGTCTGTCTTCCAATTTCGTTTCCCTTTTTGTCACTTCTGTAAATTTTGCATCAAAGTCTTTAACTGATACTGTTGGCTTAGCATCATTGAATAGAATTAGTAAAGTACTAAGCCCAGTCAAAAGTTAATAACCTGTTAAATGGAATGTGCTTCAGCCCCAGCCTGTCACAGGTTGTACTGCAGTAAGTTACACAAACAAAGAAGATAATATTTTAAATAGTCTTTACTTAATATCTCAGGAGGTCACAGGAGAACCATAAATACACACACTTAAACCAAAACAAGACAAGAACAGAACAGACAAAAGGCAACTGAAACATGGGGCTATAACAAGGAAGAACAGGAAGTAACCAAATTAACTGGTTTACACAAAAAAGATTTTTGTATTTTGTGTTCAGATGGTTATGTTGTCATAATGATTCCCATTCACACAGATTCACGAGACCGACTAAAAACACTGTATAAAGCATGCCAGTCCAGTAGTTGGCAATGTCACTAGATGTACTTAACATGTTATGCGCATGTGCATAACATCATCATTTTCACAAATTTGTGTTTATATGCTTTACACAGAGACAAAAACAAGTCAAAAAGACTTTAAAACCCATTTTTCAACCCTAGAACGCCATTGTCGTGTAAATGAACAGCCAAAATGCATAAAAACATTCCCATTTTTGAGTGACATGGGGTGCAGTTAAATTTGCAAAAGGAATTTTAGCAAATTTAGCTAATTAAAGTTGCCAGCTCAGGTTGTAACCTATTTGCTAGTGTGTTTCTAGTGGTGCTTATAAGAGTTTGGCTGATCAGATTGTTGGAGTTTCTTCCAGCAATGCTTTCAGAAGCGTGACACGTAATCTCTGATCTCATGTGAGTACATTTTTAGTACATTTTTTTCTCTTTCAAAAACAATACATTTTGAGTTATTGTTTTGGTTTTTTGGAGGGACTTAAAACAGTTTTGTTGGTAAATATGTGGGTGTGCAGCCCAAGTAGAGCACGTTTGAAAGGAGCGTGCAGAGCTGTGAAGGGGGGACACCAACAGGGAGAAACAATAAGAGGGAAAAGAGGAAGCAGAAAACACAAATAAAACAGACTAAATTTATGAATTACATCCTGAGAATCCATAGCAGGGGTTCTATAAACTTGTTATTTTAAGTCTCTGTGCACTTTTCCGGAAGATCATAGCCATTAGAGTGTATGGATAAATTCAAAAAAAAAAAATTCATGCCATACATTATCTGTTTTATCTATATTAAGTTAAACATGAATTAATTAAAATAAAAAAAGATAATACATTTTTTATTAAATTTATCACATGTTGTAATAAATCCAACTATTAAATGTTTTTCATTGTATTCTGGCCATAACCTTTTGTGATATACTTTGTAATAACATTGTATCAGTGTTTTAAACACAAGAATACTTTTTAACATTAAACTGCATTTTTCTAAGAAGCCACAAGAGGGTTTATTTTTTTGTTCAACCTTTCTTAGTAATTGTTTGTGGCTCCATACCTCCCATCCTGCCTTGTAAATAGTATGTGACATACAATTCTATTTGTGGTTGAAACTCTGTTTTGATTCTGTCAAGTTGGTCTTAGTTGTTTGTATACTGCATATTTGTATTAGGTAATACATAATTTGTTTGCAGATTCCACTTGATTTGATATTATGTTAGACCTGTTTAACATTTTATCATTTTTCATACCCATGTCTAGTGATTATTTTTAACCAGTTGGTTGCTATGTGATGATTAGTGGATGTATGAAGTATGTATATGATTATGAACTTTTGTGTTATATATAACACTTCTTGGTCCCCTGAATGACACAACTATGCAAAATCTGTAAAAATTAAATGACTCTAAATCTTTCTCAGGATTTACCATTCCATCACTTTTTACCAGTTCATCTATAACGCTGATTTAAAACACCCCAGAGAGTATGTTCGTTTGTTTCCATTTCCAATCTCTCCTTGAAATTATATAGTGTCTCATGTAGACATTTTGGTACCAGAATGTAAATTAAATTACACACTTGTCTGTCAACCATTAATTATAAAATGTGGAAACATAAAGACACAAAACGTTTTGTGATATTTTGTGTTATTTTTATTTGTACTCTTACAAAGTTATATTCATATACAGTACAATGACCAAATGAATAAATAGATTTTATGATCATTGTTATTTTCTACTTGAATTCAGTATTGTATGCACTAGAACTATTATACTAGTTTATAATCAAGTAGAAATGATAAAGACATTCACATTTCAACAGCAACAAAACTATTAAACCAGTGTTTGTTCTCATACACATGCAATACACATTTCTCCTACACATTTCTGCACACAGTCCTATACCGTGCCTAAAAACGTTCAGTCTGATTGTATTTATCGCCTGCATATATAACACATGAACAGCTTATTTGTGGAAATCAAACCTGACAGCTTTCAAAGTACCAACCACAAGTTAGTACAGTAAGATACTTCAGGGATTTGAAAATGGACTAGTGGACTTATTTCTATTATTTGTCTGTTTGAAATAGATGAAACAGTCATAGCTCACATGCAGAGGAAAATAGAGATCCTCACAAACTCTCCTCTATTCTTTTCAAGCAGGAACAACCTAAAAAGAAAAGACAGCTCACATTGTTACATTGTAACATTGTTATCTTTGGAAATTACAGTGAAATCTCTTTCAAAACACTCATACCTTGTTCTTGCAGAAGCTCGGCCCACAGATGACACCTAATATTGCAGTAAGAAGATGAACAGCACATAAGATGAGCTGAAGTCCACTAGCTGCCATTAAAACAGAAAACAGAACAACATTCCAGGTCACAACACCACGAGGTTCCTCACAGGCTGATGTCCACCTCGCTGGTTCATACAGATAAAGCTTCTCTCTGCGTTAACAGAAACACAGAGGAACATGTTTATACTGCGGTAGGTTCAGGTTATTTAAAATACATGCAGTTCCCATTAACTATATATGTATTCTATATTTGTTCTAAAAAATGATTACAAAGTAATTAGAAGTTCTAATACAGCCACAATACTGATTAAATGTTTATAATGGCCTTCAGCATATTGGACAATAGAAATAAAGCAACCTTATTTTCCAAAGTAAAGAGCTAGATGCAAGAATTTTAGGGGAAATATTGTATGAATTTATGTAACGTAATTGTACGTAACTAATATAAATCAAACCACAATGCAAAAATCCTATATTTATAATGCGGTATTGTTCCGAATATAAGACATCTCAGTAAACGATGTCGATGTGTTTCGCCAAACACAGGTAAACGAGTCTCCCTGCTCTGAAGCAACCTGATGAACTACGGTCGTTTACAGCAGTGGTTCTCAAAGTGGGGTCCTAGGGGTCCGTGGCGCACTGCCTGGGGGTCCGTGGAAAGTTTGCTACAAAATATAATCAAACCCGGAGAAAGTGCAGGGACCATCGTCATTAC
>JAZGTI010017136.1:0-12366 GCA_036877585.1 Botia kubotai | reverse complement strand
TCAATGGTGCCAGCAGCGAAAATCTTGGGCTGTGGACAATGTGAAACATGTATTGTTCTCTGATGAGTCCACCTTCACTGTCTTTCCCACATCTGCAAGAGTTACGGTGTGGAGAAGCCCCAAAGAAGCATACCACCCAGACTGTTGCATGCCCAGAGTGAAGCATGGGTGTGGATCAGTGATGGTTTCGGCTGCAATATCATGGCATTTCCTAGGCCCAACACTTGTGCTAGATGGGCGCGTCACTGCCAAGGACTACCGAACCATTCTGGAGGACCATGTGCACCCAATGGTTCAAACATTGTATCCTGAAGGCGGCGCCGTGTATCAGGATGATAATGCACCAATACACACAGCAAGACTGGTAACAGAGTGGTTTGATGAACATGAAAGTGAAGCTGACCATCTCCCATGGCCTGCACAGTAACCAGATCTAAATATTATTGAGACACTTTGGGGTGTTTAGGAGGAGCAAGTCAGGAAACGTTTTCCTCCACCAGCATCACGTAGTGACCTGGCCACTATTCTGCAAAAAGAATGGCTCAAAATCCCTCTGGCCACTGTGTAGGACTTGTATCTGTCATTTTCAAGACAAATTGATGCTGTATTGGCCGCAAAAGTAGGCCCTACACCATACTAATGAATTATTGTGGCCTAAAACCAGGCGTTTCAGTTTCGTTGTCCAACCCCTGTACATAAAAAAATTGGCTTCCAATCCAGTGACATCAGCCACTGTTTTCAATCGTAATGCTTAGTCAATATCCAGCACAATTTTCATTACATGATTCCTAATCTATGTGTCATTCTCTGGAGATCATTCATCAGCACATGACAGGCCTGGTATGAAGAATAAACTGCCTGTAGATTACAGTGTCTTGAAAGCACTCTGTGTTGATGAAAGTGTGTGTGGGAGGGAGAAGCAACCACATTCATCCGCTAAGATGCTGTAGTGAAGCTGACGTCCTGGCATCTTTGAAACATTGTAAAGCACAAAAGTGATGGATGGCAGTTCAGTTAGCTTTTACTGAGACTATGCAAATGCCCTCAGATTTGATTAAGTCGAGATGAACTGTTCATCTTTTGGGAATAAAGTCCAAGTCTTTCAATAAAAAATCATTGTGAAAATATTTTACTCCACAGAAAACTTCCATTGTCACTAGTTTGTCAGCAGGTTAATACGTTTAATACTTGTGTGTCATTTTTTAATGTTAAAATATGTACTTCTATTCCATCTTTATATAAAAAGACTACTATAAGTAATTATTTGTAAGCTGATTTTCCTAAAATAGTACAAATTGTAATCGCTCCTAGCAACTTGACACAGCAACACATAACACAATCAATAGTGTAAGGTGGGGGCGGGACTATCTGTTTGTCCAACCAATGGCAGATGATGCCTGTTTGAAACCGTATTTGAAAACAGTCATTGTTTAGCTACTAATGGCAGAGAAATTACTTTAACTCATAGGATCTCATTAAGCAACATGATATGAGGGGGATATACAATATGACCACAGGATCTAAGAACATCATGACATTACAGCTCTTACCGTGCACTCTCACTCTTGCGGCTCATGCACTGATGAAGCAGAAGGTAGTCTTGTGGGGCACTGTTAGACAGAGGATTATGAGAGTGGCGTACAGGTATGTCGAACGTAAAAAGCATCGGCTGGCTGGAGTGGGTGGGTACTGAGGTTTTACGTTCGCCAATCAGAGGGGCCAAAGAGCCACCCAGGTCATTAGCCAAGGAACGGGAAATGTGGGTGGTGGATGACCTCTCGTCTGTATGAAGGAACAAGAAACAACAAACCTTCAGGAATGTGACAAACACAACTGGTGGAATTTGAACAACCAGTTTTACTTTCATTTTTTGAAGCTCTGAGTAAACCTACCTAAAAGGTTTACCTATAATACCTAAAGTAAACAATCAAAGCTCATCAATGCGACCAAAGAAATACTATCATCAACATTAGTAGCTCACCATATCTGAATTATTGACTCTAGCAACATGCTGCATTTAAAAATCTATAGACCCAATAACAAGCCGGGTTTTGGCCATTTTCCTGCAGTGATTTAAGGGGAAGGACAAATCAGTTGGGAGTTGTGGGCAGTAATATCCCTGTCAATATGCACTGCCCATCCATCTTGTGCAGGAGTATGGTACCATCGTAGTAATGTTGGGATTCAGAGACTGCGTGCCGAGCCACTTGATTACTATCTCTGTTTTTCTATCCAGGGCAGCTATGTAAACATCTCGCCCTTTGTTTTGGGCTGTTTCTATATGACATCCTTGATTTGTACTGCATGGGTATGCTGGAGAAATATCTCAGGCATGTGGATTCAAAATAGACCAGGCGGTGAGCCAAAACTAGGAAGTGCATATAACCCTCCTCCTACTACCACCCTGATCTGCCCCTGAGAAGGGCAGAAAGTAAGAGAGGAGAGAAAGACACACATACACAATTAGAGAGAGTAATTGTGTAAAAGCCAGCCTTCTGCACTGTGTTGCACACTTACAGCTGTGAGTAGCAGAACCTCTATTCATATGTCCTGGGAAGAATATTTTCACTGATCTTGTTGCAATGCATTCTGGGATTGCATTATTAACAAAGGATACATGCAATGTTGGGTCAAAATCTGTGGAAAATAAGGTATCCTAAAATTACAATTTTAGCATAAAGCATTATAATTTTGTTCCAACTGCTTGAACCAGCTTTGCATTGGGAGTGTGCCTACTAAATAATGCCTTAAAATACCATCCAAGTATACAGCTTAATAGTTTACCAGGTGTACAAGTTTACTGTATGGATCTAGGGGAGGTGCCTTGACACTTCTGGTTGGTGAATGAGGTCCACCAAGCTTGTGCAGTGTACATGAGAACAATTCAAGACATGGGATGGTAATGATTCTGAGTCATAAATAAGGTCATGTATCTGCCTGAGGAAAGGACAGCACAGAAAGAAGACAGAGAGAAGATAGAGATGATCCTACAACTTCCTGTCTCTAAAACACGGCCACAGTGTCAGGGGTTCACTGAAGGTCTTCAATTACCCCGTTGTTCAGCAGCAGCCTGAAGCTCCCAGAGCTACATGGGGCAACATTACTCTGTTTGCTTCAGAGAGCTTTGTGTATGTGCTCAACCATGACAGCAAGCTCAGAGTCCACTTATCACCATCACTGTATTGATTTGTGAAAAAAGAGCACTCCAGTCCCTCCTCTCAGGGAGGAGAAAGTAAGTTTAGTAAATGAGGGACTCAGATTGGGACACAGGCCTTGGTTTGCATCTGTCAAATATTAGGGGCTAATGCAGTAAGGTAAAGCCACTTTAGGGCAGGGACTGTCAACAGATAAATTCCTCTATGACTGTGTTTCCTTTGATTATGTTGATGCTAATGGGAAACAGAATAACAGCGAAAAAAGACGAAAGCCCAGGAAGTGGTCCATTGGCTGAAATAGGATGAGTAATAACCTTTTGTTTTACATTGATTCTATCATGTCAGGGAAATAAGATTCATTGTTGGTTTGTTGTTTTCCGTTTAAAAACAAATTAAATCAAATTAAAAAAAGGAGAAAAAGAGACATGATTGATTTATGCTGTAATTTCTCTGTTCTTGAATTAAGGGAATAAAACTTTACATTTGTAAAATTAATTTCTAAAATATTCTACATAGCAAGCCATCAATATTGCTGTTGCGCAAACTTATAGTTGGAGATTTGAACAAATCTTTAATGGCAGGTAACAATGTCAGTTGTGCTACTTTTTGAATTTGATGACTCAGTACCTGTGGCCTGGGATAGAAAAGTATCTGATGCATACTTCAGAATTTCATCAGAAGCAATAAGGACATAGTATGCATTTTCGCATACTACATAGTAGACATATTCTACTATATACAGACATATTCTACAATATATTCTATACTTTACTATATAGTAGATGTAGGCATGTTTAGACATGGAATGCAAAATGTGCAGTGCTGTGGGTCCTTAGGACCAAAATTATGAACCACTGCTCAAGACCATGACCGGATGTCTGGGCAGGCAACCAGAGTGACTGTGTGTAGAGTGACCACACAATCACATTAAATAAGAACCTCAAGCCATATCTATGGGTTCAAAGCAGCAACCTCTTTGCAAAGCACTGCAAAGATGCAAAACACCTAAGGAACTGGAAAGCAATGCATTAAAAACATTGAGAACGGTTATACAATTGAGAACAGCAATCATATAATAAAACCCTGGCAACCACCCACTGCAACCTAGCATCATTGTGGTGAGCATTGGCATGTCCACATGTATATAAAATAATATACAATATAATAATTTTGGATAAATGTAAAATACTGTTCAGAAACATGAAACCAAAACATCAAACACTTAATGTGATACCAAAATTCTTTGGAAACTTTGAATAAGACATTAAGACACTTGGCAAAGCAAAATCTACCATATATATTTATGTGCTTTCTCATTAAGGCAGTCACCATCAAACAAAATTAGCCCTTACATAGATCTCATGTTCTCTCTGTTTTTCTTCACCAGAAAAGGCATCCAAGGACAAAGATTAATGTGATGCACATTAAATACAAAACAGTTGCAAAAACACATGCCTTAAGACTAAGGCATAAACACACCACATAAAAACTTTGAGTTTAACTGTGAACCCCAAATTGAACTAGGCATCCTAAAGACAGACTAGTCAAGGAGTCATTCAGGCAAAACCCACTGGCTAGTCAATGTTTAAAATAATTTAGTACATCCAGATTAAAATCAGAGATCTCTCTACATGTGTACGTCTGTGTAGTTGGTGCCTCACTTTTTCTCCAACATCTAGTTTTTATGCCTGGCTGGTTAAAGGAGAAACGTTTTAAAGTTTCAAAGAAAACAGTTTCAGAGAAAGACAGTACTTAAGAAACTGTGTCTTCAGGGTAGAGGGCGGAGTCTGGCAAACTGACTTCAGATATGACTACTCCACCATAGCCTATGGCTAGACAATACTGCCACCATTGTCTCCTGGGTCCTATGCTTTTAGCATGAACACTCAGACAACAATATTTAAAATCCCAAATGGCATGTTGGAAACCATTTGCATTCCTTAAATTGGGAGAATCCATTTTCCTTAATGAGACTGACGTCAGCACTTCTCTGGTCATTTTAGGGTTAATCTATCATAATGGAATGAACAATAGTGCTGATGTGAGGGCCATGTGTGCTTATCTGTTCTTCTAGAATGTTAGTTCCCATTATAGTAATCTCACTAACTTAATCCATTTCAAACTGAACAGGGAACTCTCTGCAGCACCATTTTGGACTTTATACATGTTTTGTGAAAGCATAAGTTTGTCATAGCATAAGTTTGTTTTAAAGGCCAAACCAAGTCCTAAAAAAGGAAATGTGCAAAACTTTAAATAAATTTGACATTTACATTTGATGCAAAAGTTTTATTTCCACCACACTCCTAACAGTTGCATACATTTATTTGGCTGCTTTGCTGCTCAAAAGTGATTTAAGTGATCAAAGTGATTTACATTATGTCCAATCTTTGTGCAAGGTGTTCCAAATGTACAAAAATGAGACAGTAATGCCCTGCACTCTTTGACAAAAGGGTGACAAAAGAATACTCAAAAGAATACTTGTGCTGCTGGTTGAACATAGTACTATTAATCTTTAAAATCAGGCGTATGATTTTGGTGAATGATGAAATTGGAGAAAAAAAATACATTAAATAGGGGGCCTTAGTCATATTTAGGAATAATAGACTTGGGGTTTGGCTATTTTACTGCTTACTAACTGCTTAGACCAGTAAGTAACCACAGTGTGGTTGCTAAAGTTTTGACCCTTTTCAGTTTTGCACGGCCAGGCAAAATACATTTTATTCAGACAACATAAAAATCTAGTTAGAAATGCCCTGCTGGGATATCCAGCTAACACCATCTTCTCGTGATAGCTGGTTTAATTTGTTTCTAGCTGGTCCAAGCTGGTCGTTTATAGTTATTAGCTGATCCACGCTGATCCAGATGGCTGATCAGTTGGAATACCAGCTGGTAGGACTAGGGTCAGCATGGTAGACCATCTTGATCAAGCTGAGTGGAGCTGGTAGACCATCTCCGGCCAGCAACAAATCAGGTACCATATTCAAAAAACAAACATGACCACTTTACAGTAGACAAAGTGTTAAAATCTTTGACAGAAATATCCACAATCATTTTAAACATATGTGGCCAGAAGAGGTAGGCCAGAAAATGAAATAACTGGAAGAGAGCTACCGCAAAAAGGGCTATGATTCAGGATTAGCCTTTCAACCTTGCCCCTGACCCCCTCCAATGCAGTCGGCATCATGTTAGCAGTGACTCTGACCACACAGCAACAGCAATTAACCTTAGCAACTCTGACTGATCAATTGGTGGCACAGTAGCTCTTCGTCAGGCCTAATAAATCATCTGCTTTGGGGTGATTTCATACTTACAGGAGCTGCTGCCTGGGGCGGGGCATCATTCTGTGTTGCATTTTCTGCAGATGTGCCTAGCTGCATGTGCTAAAGCTATGAGGAAAATTGTGAAAACAACATGCTTTGTAGAAACAACATACAGCTGTCAGACCAGAATTCACTTTGAGACTACTAAATGCGTGCTCCCAGCTGTATTGTGAATGAATAAGAGGTGAATATCCTGTTTCACTAAGAAATATGTCAGATTAAAGAAACCAAATGGGTTGTGGATGCCATTTCTTGTTGACTTTAGGCCAGCAATGATTAATGAGTTTTAGTATTTCAGTTCCTAAAGTCAATGCACTTCAGACATGATCTTGATGATCTCATCATGTTCTCAGCAGCTTAGCAACCTGCTGTAACAGAAAACATGAGCTACATTATGTTCTTAAAGCACAGAATTGTGAATCTGAAGTATTTGTGTCAAGAGAAGATTGTGTCAACTAGGTTCTACAGCGTACACTAAGGTATGAAGTATTAATTATAAAGAGTGGGAGTGTTTTTCTTTTTTGCGATCTTGACACCTGGCATAGTGTCTTCAAATAGGAAAACCAAAAGCTATTTTTTCTGCATTGCAGCATGCTGAATGAGTCAACAATCCCACAATTTTAGCTGAACAATGAACATTACTATTGTGAGCTTTCAAGCAGATGTTATTATCAAATGGGACCGACGTCATCAGAAGATATGTATTTGTTTTCAATTGTCTTTGTTTGAACAATCCCCTTTTCATCTCCCCATTTGCCTTTTGTTTGGTGAAGAAAATGCAAGAGCTTTGTGCTGAAGTGCCGACTTCAAACGGATTTAGTTTGGATTCACTTTGACATTTGTGTTTGCAGCCATACAGCCGAGGGGTAATTAATCTTCATGGGTAAAATATAAGACAAGAGGAACAGAAAAGCTAGCAAATGATTATAATGCAAGACAAGCCTGCTCTCCCAAAACACAAGTGCCTACCGAGAAACTTGGCAACTAAAAAAGGCTAATGTTTATATGAAAGTATCAACAGACAGAGGAGTCTCATGCCACACACAGTGTGTTTTGATTAAATATAAGCTTGCAAATGAAATGTAAACAGTGTAAAATGATAAAGCTGATTTTGACACGATTTGTCTTTAGAGAGAGGAAATACTTTAACCTGGATTAAAGAACCCCCTTAAGAGTTTGCTTGATTACTGTAGGTTTCTTGGTCTCATATTCCGAAGTGACCTTTTGATGGATAATAGTGGTGGAAGCATTACTCAGACATCTAAGACTACTATAAATATGGTTTTACAGTTTAAGTTAAATCTAAAATTTTTTTTACTTATTAATATATGTTATTTCTGGGCTTTTGCCATTTTTATTCCACAGATAAAGTGGAGAAAGAAAATTATTGGCAACAAAGTGGGCACTGGGATTAAGAACACAGTTGGAATTAAACCTACATTGCCCACATGAGCACTATGGCTCAACATGTCTGAAGCACATTGGAATAAACCTACATTGCCCACATGAGCACTACGGCTCAACATGTCTGAAGCACATTTACTAACTGCTAAGACACTGCTTTAAAAACAGTGCTATTTAACGTTTCTCCTGCCCAAACTAGTACTGCTGAATATACAGTATTGTATATACAAGACTTTGCCATTTCCCCATCCACTCCATCTTCCATGTGGAGCCAGGTGTCTTATTCACTTGGGCAGGAATAGCTGAAATTCTGTAGAGCTCAGTGGTGTAAACGCCACCATGATTGATAGAGGCTCTGTGCTCTTTCCATTTTCATTTTGACTCGCTTTAATCTGCTCCGGGTAGCTAAGACAGATTTACATAGAGATCTATGAGCTCACCGGTGAACAAAATTACATTCATCTTTTAATTTCGCCAGTGACATAAATGTGATAACTGTGCTATTTTTGAACAGGTGATCTCATCAGGAATTACCAGACATGAGTTATATCCCTGCGAATGTAGCATGGTCTACAAAAACCCTTAAATTGTTTAAATAAACAGATCTTAAAAAGGTCATGGCGGCTCAACTTCATTAAAAGTGTTTCCTGTTAGCTTTCCTTCCCAAGTGTGATGATTTTCATCTCTTTCTTTCATGCTAACAGAAATGTGATGTAGAATTGTGGTAAAACTGGTCAGGCTGTGTATGCAGCAGAGGCCAGCACTGACATGAGTAATTTTTTCCATGTTGAAATGAAGGGTCTCAATTTATATGTTAATTTAGTGTGATTAATTATGAAATAAATAATGGATTTCATCTGCATGCACTGTATTTGCCAAATCACATTTACTGAGCTTGCAGAATGAGTGAAGTCAAATTCGCACAGTGTTCTTGCATCTTGACACAGCTAACTTTGTAGATGGATTTTCTTTAAAAATACAAACAGAGGGGCTCTGTGGCACTATCAAATGATTTTTGTATTTCAGCAAAATGATAAATCTGGTGCCACTAAAACTAACAAAAATGACACATTGTTGAAGGCTGAATCTGAAATGTCACAAAAAGCTAACAAAATGTTTGAAAAAACTAGGCTACTTTGATGTTTTTTTCCCTTTTAGGAGCTCATGAGCGTGGGAATTCTGGGATGAGTGGCACTGAGTGGCATTAGCAATCTGACCCCAAAGCAGCACAGTATCTCGATATTTCAACAAAAATCAATATAATTTAAGGGCATTTTGTGTGTGTGCGTATCATAGAGGGTCCGTCCTGATGCTACACTGGGCTGTAATGACCTTGTCTAACCTTGGTTTTTGTCCCAGGAGCAGCTTGCCATCCCAACCCCATGTACCCCAGCCAAACCCTGACAAACAGATCAGAGCATCGATAACAGCCTGCTGCTATTGTACCATCCCCCACTACAGCAAAAAGCCTTTTAAACACACACACACAGACTTCTGGGCTTCTAAAAAGCCCTGTGTTCTCCACCATGCATAATCCATGAAAAACATTAAAACATTTCAATACAAATGCATCAACAATGGAGCTCATACTGTAAGAGGGGGTGTGCAATAGTCTTATGACCATAGTCTTATATTTTGGGATAATTTTATTTCATGGTAACTGCCTATAGATCATGATATAGATAGTCTAGTTTATATATTAAATATAAAAATGGATAATATAACTTATAAATCATGTGGTAAAACCTGTTGTTTGTATAATCCAGTGGATTAAACCCATTGGGCATAGAGAAATTGAGATATCTCCTAAATATCTCATAGTTAGATTCATTTGAGAGCACACTCAAAGGTGCTCAATGTCTCAAAATGTCTCAGATCAGACAAGATACCAAAGTCTGCAAGCATAAGTCAAATAATTCATTATGATCACAAATGATATACAATCTCACACAACCAAATTACCTATGGTAATTTTGCATATAATTTGCATATCAACAATTGCCTCATTTGCTTTTTTATATTTCTCCCAAGTAATTTTAGGGGAGAACATGTTGAGGCAATGTTGAAACATAGCTGAGAACATCTACCACAATCATAAAATTCTGCAAATACTTTAAATTAAATTTCTTCATCTCATTTAATTATTTTCTCATTTTTCTCATCTTGTAGACTAGGCTTATTGGTTCTTAGGGCAAAATGTTAAATTATCTTTTGCTTTAGATAAAAACGACTGCTAAATGAATATATGTAAATAAATGGCATAACATAATCTTCACTAGTCAACACTTTATCTGTATATACCGTCATATCGTCTCAGTCTGTGTCTAACAGAACAATGTAGACACACAAGAATAAAACAGACATTGTCAGGGTCAGGGTGCAGAGGTGAAACGGGACTTGAGTTCACCAAATGCTGCCTGAGCCTGTTAATTCCACCTGAATGGGACCTTGGTGGAGGTTAGAGCAGTCAGCGGAGCAGCAACCGAGCCAAATTTCCTGATGAATCGCAGATAGAAATTGGCAAAACCAAGAACCCACCGTGCTGGATGTGGGCCTGGAGAGAGGGGGAAAAATTAGAATATCATCCAGGTACACAAAGACAAATTGGTCGATCATGTCTGCCAGCACGTCATTGATAAGGGCCTGGAAGACAGCCAGAGCGTTCGTGAGACCGATTGGCAGGACGCGGTACTCAAAATGTCCCCTATGTGCCCCCTACGCTGTCTTCCACTCATCTCCCTCCCGGATACAAACTAAATGATAGGCGTTGCGTAGGTCTAGTTTGGAAAAGACCCGAGCTCCCTGCAACAGTTCTGCAAAGGCAGAAGACATAAGCGGTAGGGGATGTGATTCTTAACACTTATGTCATTCAAACCTCTATAGTCAATACAGGGACGCAGGGAGCCGTCCTTCTTCTTGACGAAGAAAAAATCCGTGCCCGCTGGGGATGAGGAAGGATGGATGAGCCGAGCTCTAAGTGACTCCTCAATATATTTATCCATGGCCTCTCTCTTTGGACCAGACAGGGAAAACAAACGAACCCTGGGCGGAGAAGTGCCTGGGAGAAGGTCAATGGTGCAATCGTAGTGCCGGTGTGGTGGGAGAGACATAGCCCGAGCCTTACTGAAGACCACCCGGAGATCGTGGTACTCCACCGGAACCCCGCAAACATCTGCTTTCTTTGGGAGCAGCACCCAGGCAAGACAACAGACAAAACGGGCTCCAGGCCAAAATAGACCGTCTCGACCAATCAACATTAGGGTTGCGCTGGAGCAGCCATGGGTGCCCAAGAATTATGGGAGCCCCTGGTGACTCCTTAAGGTACAGCACAATCACCTCACGATGATTGCCTGAGACCACAAGACTTACGGAGAGAGTGGAGTGGGTGATAGTGACCATGTGGCGATCCGCCAAGGACATGACATGCAGGGGTTCTGACAGGGGAACGGGAGAAATACCTAGTTGGGCAGCGAAACCGGAATCCATGAAGTTTACCTCCACCCCAGGATCCAGTAATGCCTGCACTGGAACAGGAACCCTACTGTAACAAAACACAACAATCAAACAAACAGAGGGAAGACTGAGGAGAGATTGTTGTCGCCAGGCCCACTTCACTGATAGGCCTTCTCTTTTGCCCCTGGCAATGTGGCCCAGCCTCCCACAGTAGAGACATAGACCCTGAGCCACTCGATGCTGACAGAAACCTCCACCGCTGGAGACTGGGAACTGTCCGCTGATGCCAGAGAGACAGCCAATTCTCCACTCTAAGAGCCGGCCTGATGGCTTCTTTGAGGTCTGAGGGCGGCACGCGGATGGCAATCTCGTCCTGGATGTCAGGATCTAGCCTGTCCAGGAACAGGGAACGAAGGGCCAGGTTGTTCCAACCACAGGAGGCCGCAAGGGTTTCAAACTCGACTGCATAGTCAGTGATGGAGCGGCCCTCCTGTGACAGTCTCGCCAGCCGCTGCCTTGTCACCCCAGACCGAACTTTTAGACTTAGATATCTGCCATTCCAGCGGAAAAGCCTCTCCATCTTCGCTGTATTGGCTCCGAACTGCGTGACTTGTTGGCGCAACAGTGCCCCCTGCTGCGCCAAGGCTGCTCGGAGAGACTCTGCACTCGCTGGATCCATGCTTGCGCCAAGGCTGCTTGGAGAGAATCTGCACTCGCTGGATCCATGCTGGTCAGACCGTACTATCAGGGTCAGGCTGAAGGAGACACAGAGAATCCAATAACAAGTGCAAGAATTTTAATAATTAACTTGACAGGGAAATAATAACACAGTTATTGGTGGATGAAATGATGCAGCGAAGACTCAGTCCGGTCAGGGCAGGAGATGGGTTGGCGGACTGGAAGGGCAGAGCAGGGAACCGGCGAAGAGCAGGAAACCGACGAAGAGCAGGAAACCGGCGAAGAGCAGGAAACCGGCGAAGAGCAGGAAACCGGCGAAGAGCAGGAAACCGGCGAAGAGCAGGGAACCGGCGAAG
>JAZGTI010017135.1:0-12366 GCA_036877585.1 Botia kubotai | reverse complement strand
AAACTCTCCAAAATTGCCACCTTGCTCTTAGCCAAAAATTACATCCTCATGCAGGCACAGGCGCTGGAGGAGATGAGAAGGCTGGTTGCGTATCTTAACCAAGGCCAGGCAATCTCTGCTGCCTCGTTGCCCCCAACCACAGCTCTCACACCGGGTTTAAGCGCATACGAGCAGCCGGCTGGTTACCCGTTTCCCGCAGGAGTTGCAGCACCCTCCTGTCCGGACAAATGTGCCCTTTTCAACAGTGTCACCTCCAGCCTCTGTAAGCAATGCACTGACAAGCCTTAAACTCTGCAGCGACCTTTCATAGAAGCACATGCGAAACTTTTGACTTAAATCCACGAACCTTTGACTGCTGAGGAGAGACTGACGTCAGTATGTTTGCCAGTTCTGAGGTCGATATAAAAAGAATGCGAAAACTTTTCATACACTTGCTAAACTATTTCAAGTTCAAAAACTGATTGTGTATATACGGTACAGAATACTTTAAGTGCTGGTGGGAGCGAGATAAACCAAACCAAGTTTATATCCGTTAGAAAATAGGAGAAAAATAAACGGTTCATCTGCATAAATAAATTTCGACCCTACAGAATGACGTGTATTTTTGACCTGACAACATGCAACCATGCGTTACCTTGTTTATGACGCCAAACTTAAGGTTTTACTCCAACCTGCAATAATAAACACATATGCTACTTAATTTTTGTACACGTTTGCCTTTAAGCAAAAAAGTCTGGAATTGTCACGAGGTTCATAATATTGGAATTTATTCGGAAGTAGCCTAAATGTTATTTCGACATCTTTGTTGAGATTGTTAATTTAAAATTGTAATATATATTGTTAGCTTGGTGGAATCTTAAAAGTTGATATGGTTTATAATTTCTTTAAATGGATGAACACAAGTGGGTCTGCATGCTTGGTTTGATTATGCATTAACATCTTTGCTGTAAATCTCGCCGATTTGGCTTTGTTTTATTTATTACAAACACGCATACAGTTTGGCTAGGGGCCTGAAGGTTTCAGCTTGTTGTCAGGTCAAGGCCGGAGGTAATGTAGATATATTAGTTTCACTTATGACCGGAGAGGGCCATTTGTATGTGTTGATGTACTGGAGAGCTTTATTAAAATATTTTGAACCAACGCATTGTCGCCTAGTTGTGTTGTTAAGCCTCTAATAAAGTGATTCAAGAAAGATTAATAAATCGCATTAAAGGACATCGATTCGTGAAGTGTACAAACTTTGGCATTTTGTAAAATTTTTTGTTGACGATGTGTTAAAACGAACCAAGCAAAACATTTAATACTGTTCTCCTCATTAAATTAACAATGCATTGTGTAACAGGAACGATTTTAATGTCATGTTTGCATGGAAAAACAGACAAAGCACTGCCCTGGAAAAAAGGCAGACCATATAGACATAAACAGAGAAAAGACAATATCTGTTTGTATTAAAAGATACGGTTCCGATCATGATTATTTTAAAAAGCCGTGACGATGTCTCATAATGTTAATTTGAAAACAACAAGGTATCAAAACTGTCGAGTGTAATACCTATATTCCTTTTAATTAAAACGCATCGTTAAGGCAATTAAACCCACTGGATGTGATTAAGGAACATAATTACGACACTGTTCAGCGCCGTAATTGGGTGTCTTTAATCACAGGAAACAGTTGCATCAGTGTCATTAGTTTGCATTGTTCTAGCTCGGATGTCCATCACGATGTAAGAGAATTAGATACGGACATGATGATGCACCTCTCATACTGTGGTGATCTGTGCAAAGCGACTCCGCTCCGAAATAACTTTCACAGGAAACACAATATTTCGCTGCGTGTTCCTGACTAACTAATTTTTCAGAGAGTGCTGCAGGCAGACAATATTGAAATTAAATTATCATTAACATTAGCCTGTGGTTTTGTCTACAAACCAGACACTTTTGTTAAAGTAGTATTAGAACAGAAAATATAACGAATGCTTATACAAATTAAATTTTTAATTATCACCATTTTCCAAAACGCACAATAATTAAAGATAAATCACCACGAGGTAACCAAATGCTTGCTAAATACTTAATGAATGGTACCAATCAATAAAAAAATAATACGAAGATGGGAGGAAAAAACACTATAGATTTAACCTCATAGCACAGTAAACACACAACCTCTCTAACAAGCAGCCGAGTTAGTTCAGCAAAACAAATACGCTTGATTTATCTCACATACATACACCTTAGATAATTATTTACATGTTTATGTAATTATTTACAAAGTTAGTTGTAATTTCTCGTGTTGTGCATTTAACAAGCAAATGATAATGAGCTGAACATTTCTGAATACTAACCACATCTAACAGCACCAGGGACAGCGCCAGCCAGCAGCAAAAAATGACGTTCAGTCTTTTCCAGTAAATACGTCACCGGAAATACCTTTTAAGTACAATTGGATAATGAGATCCTCTATTTGTCCTCTATTTGAGCACCATATCACCAGGGGCGAAGGAGAGTCTTTAACCAGATATTCTTTCGCAGTTTTTGACATAAACCACCGTTTCATAAAACAAAATCACTTATTTAAAGAAGCCTGGCTCTACTTCTACACGTTTGCCAGTTAGAAGAATCGTATAAAATCCCGACCAATAACAATTTTAATGAATCACAAAACATAAGACAACAACAACACGCTGACTGATCTTCTTGACAATAAAAACCATAACGAGACAGAATAAAATTACAGCAGGATACTGTCACTAAGAGTAATGACAAACACTATAAAAGATCACAACGTACAAACACAAAATCCTCAAAAAGTTCTCAACCCAAAACAAAACTAATTTAAATGATGAAAACATTCATCACACGACAGGAAACGGATTCTGAAAACATCTTCACTCAGTGATTCAACTCTGTAAATTAGCCATTTGGAAACACTGGTATTGTTGTACGACTGTCCTCTGTAATTCTCAGCACAGATGTGCAGACGCATGCAGTCGTTAATCAGGGGCAGCAGTAATCAGCCATCACAAAGACTCGCCTGCATAAATAGTGTCAGTAATTACTGTGTGAGGTCAACTACTTTCAGAACCCGATTTCCATCATTTCCATCATTTTCACGATTGCTTTCTCATTGCATCTCTGTCCACCAGTATTGCCGTTCCACATACCTTAACAGAGTGTGAGACACTAACAAGAGTCAACGCGAGTGCATCAATTATAGATTGCGCAATGATGCATTATTTAATACAGCGATTAGCTCATGACAAATGGCTTAATTCCACCGAGAATTAGGACAAGAGCAATTTAGTCTGTTTGGAGACATCACGTCAGTGCCATCACACAGATATTTAAGTTTATTACAGTCATGTTTTTATTTGAATCACCAGTTTCCTTGGAGTCGTATTCTAACTCGACTCCCCCAGAGATTCACCTGCTGGCATCACTTTTAAACCGAGCTCGCGCCGTTCAAACAGATTTACCCTAAAACCAATGAGGCAAGTAACAGATAACCATCCAACTGACACAAAATCAACAGCAGCGTTCGTGAATCTAATAAAACGTAACCTGTCTTCTATTCGTGACCCCTGACGCTACAATGCAGACGGGGAAAAGTGAAAGATAAAAAAGGCACCTTTTCATAAACCATATAATATCCAATTTACAATATCCGAGCCACCAGGGCATCTATTTGTAATACAGATGTGATGTATGCCGGGGATGATAAACGGGGATATTCAAAGTATACATTAAAGCACCGTACTCATATCAGCATCACATCCAAAGCCCAAGAACTCAATCATCCCCGCAACGTTTTTCTTATATCAACAAAAAGAAGAAATATGCTGTACATGTGCAGGCCACGCCACCCCAGAGTCTCGCACTGTAATTTACACTAGAAAGCTGCGCATATAATGCATTCACGGAACGATGCCGTTAAACGCAGCAGGAATAAAGAATAAAATGACCAGTGTTGCGCTTTAGCGCTGCTTAAATGTACTATTTATTGCTAGAAATACTTTTGTCAATGTTTTGATGCGCTGGCATAAATTGCATTAAACTACGAGAATAAGTTATGAGGTCAAACAACACGTACCAAGTCGTGATACGGAGACTTTGGCAACTTACGTAAATCATTGGAGAAATGTTAACCGAGGGAAGTAATATGCTTTTGAGAGACCTGTACATTTTGGGTTACGCTGCGATACAGAATGATACTTCACTCAGATTTAAACATTTTGCATCTTGCATTTTTCTGAATTTTGGATGTAATTGTAATTATGTAGTGAGGCTTAAAACATTTGGCCTCCAATCTGATTTATGTGCTCCAGTTATACTAGATGTATAGTAGGGAAAGTTCTGGAAATCTTTTAAGAGCCTTGGTCCAGTTCTGTCACTGGAGATTACGATCTATTGTTTCAAACTCGAGGAATTATTGAATTACATGAAGCATTTTTGTTAGTCTGGATGAATGAGATTTAAAGGCTATTCTAAGACTTTAATCCCTGTTCAACACTGGCCTTTTCTTTCAATAATATAATCTGATGTTCTTGGAGTTTCCACAGATTACACAGGTTCTAATGCTGATAGAGAACGATTATTATTGCAAGGGAGGTCAAAGGTGACGGAACAGTGGCAGAGAGTTTGTACTGTGCACCAATAACTAGAGGCTTTTTGTATCTGAGGCCAACGTTTCAATTTATAGAATATCTAGAGTGTACGGTTCAACCCAATTAAAGCCATTCGTGGGTTATGGCACAGAAAATCTGTAATACAGATTCAATATATTTCAACGAAAGCAAAAGCAACCATGTATCTGCAAAGTTAAAATAAAGTAAATATACAGTAGCATCTGAGCTCCATTCCAGGAAACCAATAATCACCATGTGTTCTGAACATTTAAAAAACAAGTGTGATCACAGTCTGATCTTTGCCATGCCAAATGACTCATTTTTAAAATGATTAATTTTATCGCTGTTAATGGCACATGAATATTAATGTGCATGTTCACAAACTGTTCAGGTACAGTAGGTGTGCTTTTCTCAGACAAACACAGAAGTACCCGTTCGAGGTGTCCCGGAAGGCCACGGGTGGCACAACGTGGCCCGCTGACCCTCAGAGGTGACGTTACAGCACACCCAGGGTGTAATTTATTTGCAGCTTTTGATATTTGCTAATAGTGGATGTGAGGGAAGGCTTAGACATAAGGCTTAAGACAACACCATTACAAGAGAAGTCAGTCAGAACATGAAACTTCTACAGCACTGTTCCATGAGCTTGTTCTGCCCACACAAGACAGGCCAGACCTACAACAGTCACATGCTCATTACAGGCAGGGATTAAATGTACACATTCATGTTTGTTTTTTCATCAGAAGGAGGACAGTATTTCAATTGTTGTCTGTTAAAAAAAAAGTTTTCCCTGGTCAATAAATAAATACTAAAAAAAAAGAATTAAAATCAATTAAAATGACAGAACCTTCAAGTAAGAAAAACAATTGATTATGATAAAGAAAGCTGGATAGGGAAATTGAATTAACCCTAATGTTCTCCTAATGTACTGGTTTATGACCCTAACGATTTATTGAAAATGTATTAAAAATACACTCTCCAAATGCTTTTAATTTTCTCCTGTGACTAAATTAAAATACAAACTAAGCACGTGATTTATCGCATTTATTGCATACTGTAAAGGCACAATGAATGAAGGAATGAATGAATGAATGAAGGAATGAATGTTGTACATAACAGGAGCAAACAGGAAGTGAAGTACAGACTGGGGGAGGGGTGCAGGACCCAGTTAACCAGCTACAGTAGCTGATGAACAGCTGGGGTTTGTTTTAGTGTAACACACTGAAATTACGCTTCTTATCATCCTATGGCCTCATTATAAGACATGACTACAAATCTCCTCAGTGTTTTAGTCAAGGAAAGTCTACTGCTGTGTTCCCAGAACACAAGACAAGAACCTCTAGGTGACCACTCACACGACATCCACAGCTACACTGCACACGCGCACGGACGCTAACCGCAAGTCCCGTGTCCTTGGCTTCCTGGTGGCCTTCACCTTGAGCTCCCGACACAGTGAATTTTATGGCTAATTTCCGGCAATTTCTCCGGGCAGTTTCAGCGGAGACTCCAGCAGGAATAACGTGCATAATTTGCATGAATCATTCTGATAGAACGCATATCAGCCCGCAGACCCCCGCCTGGCAGCGCGGCACTCGGTTGATAATCAAAGCTGACTTCCCTACCAGCAGCCACACAAACTGTGTCCGACCACAAAAGCCTTCACCTCATCTGCCTAATAATCTGCTATAATGCAAATAAATGCGCAAAGAGAGACGGCGAAGCAGGTTTATTTAATAGTGGTTGGTCTCTGCAATTGTATGTTTCGAACAGAGATGGCGGTAGAGAGGTGAAAGTTACAGATTGCAGCTTTAATTTATTTTTAATATCGTGTTCATTTTTCTTCCCGCATCATTTCATTTCTACTGTCCTGTAAGCCTGAGCATGTTGCCTGAATCACCTTACCTGCTCACCTTATTTTATTGTAACCAGCACAGATCAGAATTGCATTATGGGTAAAATATGGAACACAAAAAGGACTTGTTTCATATTTTGAATATGAAACATGCTTTTTTTTTTAAATAACGAGACATGAGAACCACGAATCACAGCACTGAGCGTTTGTTGGGTGGCACAATAAACCGTCATTCCTTCATTGACACGACACATGTGCCCTTCCAAAGCCTCTGCTGTATTAAAGGAGACAATCAGACAGTCATCTGCTAGGTGGATCTTAATCATACTAATCTAGGCCAGGGGAGCACAGACCTCCATAACGAAGCTCTAAATGACATGTCTGCTTCATCCTTCTCTCCAGGCAGTGGGCTGCTCCCTCAGCTGACACAGGTTTGCAAGAAGCCGGACTAATAATTAGTAAATAATAGCGGTCGCATTAGCCTAGCCGAAGTGGATTAATTCATTTTGAATTGTGCATTTCAAAACGTCGGTGTGCCTTGTGTATAAAAGTCGCTTTTATAATGTGTATCATTAAACAATTTTTATTAGAATGTGCATGCGTTATGCGTTATGGACAAAATAGTCTCCAAAAGTGAACTAAACCAGACAAAATAAAATGTCTTACATTTATATGCCATTCTTATAAATGAATAAGTAAATATGGCACTTTCTATTGTTCCTAAATCACACATTTTTTGTTGGGGTAAGTCTATAGTAATCACAACAGTAAAACAATAAGTCATGTGGTGTCTCCATTTAGCCAAGCAAACAAATGTGTGTGTGTGTGTGTGTCTATGAGAGTGACTTTACGGTGTGTGTGTGTGTGTGTGTGTGAAGGGTAAGCAGGGAGGTCCACCACTAAGCACCAGGAGATGAAGTGAATGACCCAGCGCAGTGAAGCAGCATCTGTTTCTGTGCATGTGCTGAGCAAACAAGGCAATTTAGGGCATGTCAAGGGATCAGTCCATAAACACAGCCCCTCCCTCCAAGCGCACGCTTTAAGCTCCATACAACCCACAGAGGTGTGACAATACTAAATCTCAATACAATACTACAGTATCACACCTGACTGTATAAACACAGTTTTAGCACTACGGTAGCAAAATTCACACACTGTAATTCTGAGAAAAGAATGATGGATGATGCCTCGTACTGTAGATGCCTGGATGCTGCCTGCTTCATGCGTTTACGTTAACTCCTAAATTGGACAGTATCAGACACTTTATTTGGTGTATTATTGATTACCTTATGTGGTCTAAGTTGTGGCCGATCTGTATTGGACTATAATACAGCAGAGGAAGTGAGAGTAATTCATCATGGGTGTCTGTCTGTTAGCTAGGTATCTTTGCCTTGTTCTGTATTAATTTAACTGCCCTGCCATCCACGATACAGCACCACATGGTCACTGGAAGTATTCAGTCTACATATGTCCTGCATACACACATACGATAAAGCTACAGCATTGTGTTACAGTATGGTTGCCATTTTTCTCATTAATAAAAGTAAAGCTAATTTATTGACAGTATAATGTATTTTCAGAGTCGTTTATTAGCTTTTTTCCGCTGGGCTATTTGAGCAGTTTTTAAAAGTCAGTGTTGCAAACATTTTAAAGTGTTCTGAGGTAATTTTAAAGTGAAACTGTAAAATGCAGTGGGGCTCGTTTATTCTACTGTGAATTGATTGGCTATAGAGACGCAGACGTTTCAAAGCTCGTAACACACTACCGTTTAAGGGGAGTGGTTAACAACTCCGACCCCGCCCAAGCCGTCAGACTGATGTCATCAGAGAAGGTCTGCCATTTCAGAGGGGAAGTACGTTTTCAGATTTTGGTTAAAGAATAGCTTTTTAAATTCATGTGCCCTCGTAACGATGTGCACATAAGTCGTTTACAATAAACCCTGCAATATTCTATAAAAAATAAGAACAGTATATTACGATTTCACGGCGATTTTAGAAGATAGTCCTCGTGGTTGTGTGCATGAGAGCAGTCGCCTTGTGCAAAGAGCAGACTAAATTAAACATAATGAGACCGCAAGCGTGGCCCGGCAACCTAACATTAACACACAGCCAAACTGACACCCTATCAGAAGAGCCGTCAGTTTCCGTTATATACGGCACAGCGCAGCATAGACTACAGTCTTGTTTTTACAGTAGTCTGCGTCATGCTGGGAATGTGTCCAAAGGCTTTTTAAATTTGAAACACATGCCATTTACACAACTAGATGTAGAAAAAGCGCACAATGGAAAGCGCCCATTTTAACGCACAGTCACCAAATTTTGATTTGCTGGCACATAAGCAGAATTCCATCGGAGACTGATGCATTTCGACGGCTCGCCTTCAGGGCTAAACCAGCGTCACAGCTTTCACTTAGCAGAACGTACGGTAAACATGACAAAGCTTGACTAATACCGCTGTAAGACGATTTAGAAATGAAGGTATTAAATTACATCTTCTTTGATGTTGCTTTTGACTCGGGTTCAATTTAAAAATCTGGTTTTAAACCACATTCATGTATGCAGACAAAAAAAATAGTTAAACCACAACTGATATTTACTTTTGGTTCATTTTGCAGACTAGAAATAGAGAATCAGGTCAAATGCGTTCCATTATGGGATACAGGGCCAAGGGCACTCCGCTCTGTTGTACACTGCACAGTTGTAAATTAAATGCAAGTCATTTTGGTATTTATGCAAATAGAAAATTTACAGTCTATACATACTATGCATACTACTGCAGAAGTGGCAGAAAGTAGCATGCTAACCTGCTATTATGCATACAGCCTTAAGGTGCTCCATTCATTTACAGTATGTGCAAATGAAGGACAACCAAAATGCAAAAATCACATTGTTCAAAGCCTGTTGTGGCCCGGCATCACCTTTAGACTCCTGTCCATACTACAAAAAAAATTAACACCTGTTATTAGATGATTAAACGTGAGGTGAAGTTAATTAAAAAATATAAGGCTGTCAGTCCAGCCAAGAATCAGTCAATGCTAATGAGGACCAATCGGTTTGCGTGTTGTAATTTGCAGCTTAATGAGGTTGATTTCTATGTAAAGTTTGGCAGCGCGGACGCTGCCAGGAAAGAGAGACAGTTATTACAGTAATCTTTTCATTACGCCAATTAAGAGGCACGTTTTACAACCTCAGCAGAAATCCGGACCTGCCTCAAAGTGAGGAGAAAAATTCAATTAGCCTAAAGGCTTTTTTGCACAATAAAAACATTTTATTATTAGTCAATTAGCAGGAATAGTTTATGCTTCAAGGTCACCCACCCTTGTCCTGTCTTACGAGCTGTAGTCTGCCGAGCGACCAGAGCTGTATATTTTAACAGATGAACTCCATGTCCCCTCACCTCCGATTTATCACGGAAGAAGTTCGGCTCTCTGCTGGATCGTTTGGCTGTGGTTTGCTCCGAGGCAAAGCACCATAAATCATGTTCATTCTGGGCATTTAAGCTTGTCGATAAGGTGACAAGATTTTGTGTAAGTGACTTGTGGCCCCACAAGGTCTAAGATTCAAGAAGACTTCAAAATAAAGGTGCTGGGTCTTTAAATGACTTTTTCCGAGTTCAATCGCTGTATATGGTACCATATGTGTATACGGTACTGTGTGTGCATTGACATACTGTAGATTCTGTATAGCTGTGTAACTTCAAAGTAAGTTACTTTAACGCAACGTAGTAACGTAAATGTAAACACCCAAATGTAAATAAACTTTCCAATTTAATTAAGCCGCGAGATAACTAGCTCAGAAAAAGAAACCAGACCAAAACAAAGAAAAAAGACCAAAACTTACGTTACGCGTTTTGTTTACATCAGTATTACATTTTAAGCCTAAATTTCATGCCAACAGGTTTTACAAAAATCCTCCAATGACAAACGCATACAAAAGAGACATGACTGACTAAAGCAAAATGAGACATGTCACTATTTATTCACATAGTGATTGTTACCAGCAATTGAGACCTGCTGTCAGATCCACCTCATTCATTCACACAGGGTGTTGTAATTAAGACATAATTTATCATCAGTAATGAAGCAGATTAAAAATAAAGCGCGCCGAATGCTCGACACGAATGCTCTCTAATGCAGTTTTTAAATGATCATTCAACAACCCATTATCTTAATATCCCAATATAAGTCACATACTGTATCTTAATTACACATTGGCGTCTGTTGACCCAAAACAGCTCCGCTATTTAGGAACTGTAGTCTCAAACGATCAGAGTAAATAAAATATGACAATTAACTAAAAACCCTAATGACTATAGCTGACGTCGTGCATATTTTAAAGCAGATATTAAAGGACTCTGCCAATATAATATCTGCATGAGAAATATCTTAATATAAAATGGCCTCACTCCTGATCCTAATCTAGGACTTATTTATCGAAATGAATTATTAACGGAGCAAACATATCGCTAGTTAATATATTATACGAGCAAAGGCACTGACATACAAAACAATTACACCCCAAACGATCATGACCGTTATTTAATAAAAAAATTAAATATTTAATCGCATGTACATGTAAAAACTTCTTTACAGTAGCATTGATGTACAGTACAGTAAAGAATATTGGGGAGCTACAATTAAATTGAAATTGCCATGTTAACAAGCCAATAATACAACAACAGCACTGATTCTAAACAGTGGGCCAACAACTTAAAACTGAATGCATCCTCCCAGCGCTATAATACCAGCAGCACACCGTCTAGAACAACCGACCAAACCAGAACAATAACAGGAAGCGTTTGTTCATTGGTGAGAGATGGGATGATAAATAGGTTAGCTCCTGACCTCTATGAGAACATCATACATTTGCATTTTCTCCCTGATCTTAACCTGAGGAAGGGCAGCGTGGGGCATATTTCAGCAGGGCCTGTCATCCGCCCTCACGCCCCTTTCAAATCCCTCAAGAACTTAATTTTGACGTTCCACGGTCAAACTGCTATACTGACAAAATGATCACAGCTATCATAGTTTGGACACATTCCCGGGTTAGCTGTAGTTGCATGTTCGTCCATCTCTTCTCATCTGACAACCCAGCTAACAGGAAATGTTCTCAGAACATTGGATATAGTTGTCTAAACGTTCTCCCAAAAGTTTTTTAAAACGTTCTTGCAGTAATGTTAGTAAAACTTTTTTAAACGCTACATATCATATAACAAAACCGTCATTCCTAAGTTGTTAGTGGAAGGTTTCAGAAATGTTACAGAATGTTCAAACAATGTTTCAAACAAATGTTTGAAATTTGTTTTTATATATATTGCAAATATAATGTTTGAAAAACTGGACATTTTGAATGTTTCTAGAACATTCAAAATGGCATTAACATTTTGGCTATGGAAACAATAGGGAAACGCTTTTACAACACAAAACTGTTAGCTAGAGATATTGTTTATGGACAACCTCCCTTCACTCTCTCTTCACTTTGAATGTTCAGTATAAAAGAGATATTTATGCAACACAGAGCTTGTTAAGGAGATTTTCCGGGTCTGTCGACAGTGATGTGCGCTGGGAGCGCGCTGGGCTGACGGATGGGCGGGGGACGATGGGCCAGAACCACCACACAAAACCAATTAGAGAACTATTTTCCTAGACAGGTCAGAGTTATGCATCCTGCTGGACGGGCACTAGCTTTAATGTCTTGATTAAGCTGACATACATGTCCTCTGCAACATCTTAGAATGACAATCACTGCTAGATCGTAGAGTTTTCGGCAATCAGGAGAATCACTCACCCTCGTCGGGCCGCGTGGAGTAACCCGCGCCATCCGAATGCATTTTCCAAGTGAACTGGTTTGAAAAGGGGTAATTGGGAGATAAAGGCAGTGGGAGATGACAGGGC
>JAZGTI010017134.1:0-12366 GCA_036877585.1 Botia kubotai | reverse complement strand
AACGTCACAATAACAAACGCGGTGCGTCTGAGCGGCTCGTAAGGCGCGTGAAGGCGGCATGTTATTCTTTAATTATCAGCGGTGCACCTGCCTGTACAAAAAACAGCCTTTATTTAAACTCCCCTGTTTAGGTTAACCAGCCTTATGGAAAGTGTATCATCAGCATTTCTGACTTTGTCCTGGTCAGCCTTTTCCAAGAGGGCGTGTTAATTGATTTGAAACGTCATCAAAGCTGCTATTATTTGCAGGAGTGTAGTGTAAACAGTATACAGGGTGTTAATTAGTGCTAACAGGTTAACTAAGGTTTAATTTGATGAAGAAAGAAAGGGGCAAAGTCAGTGTCTTTTCCTCGGCGTTCCCGGCCGACCTGAGGAAAGGTCGGAGGGCTTCCTCACGTTGCATCAGGTCCCCCCCAGCGTTTGCTGTCAGAAAAGGCCGTGGCTTATAAACAGGCTCATCTCAATGAAGTGCAACAGCATAAGCTTTGGCAAGACACGGGTCTGGATGCGGCAGGACAGGGTCGTCTCACACAAGCCTTGGGAAAGTGCAGAACAATGGACAGGAAAGTGGTCTGTCAACATCCCTTTTCCCATGGAAGGTGCGGCACTAATTTCCCCCCTCTCTCGCTCTCTCTCTCTCCATCTTATGCCTGAGAGAACCAACTCTCCAATAAATGGAATTCTCTCCAGGACAAATCAAAGAATACAGAACTAATTGGAAATGAAGGATGAGCCATAGATTTTAGAATGCGTTTAATAGACCCCGTGTAACGACTTGACTTCCTGTATTGACAAACTTCCTATGGAAACAGGAAGTTGGGGTGACTGTTGTTTAAAAGGCCAATGGCTTTAAGCTTTCATCACGGCTGCGTATCATGATTTGCTACTTGCTACTGACAGTCAGACCGACATTAACGTTCCAAAAAGCACTTTTTGACCACCGTTACAATACGAAGGCCGAAAAGTACAGATGTGTGTGCGCGTGCGCTACAATATACAACATTCTTGCCTGGAGTAAATGCGAGTACATTTGTTTTCATGGGGTACGTTTAAATACTTGGCACTAAAGAGAGATGTAACTCTGTTTTTTACGTGGGAGCGTCAGAATGTTTTATGAGAGAAAAGAGAGAGGTTTAAAGCGAGAGGGATTAGCCCACATATCTTGAGATTTCAAAGACGGCCCCTCTGTCATCCTCTCCCATCCTCCTCTGCTCGGCTTTATGTGTACCGTCTGCAACTGGCACCACCGGGGCCCCTCCACTCCCTTCTGCTCTCGAACCCAAGCCACCCCTCATCCCACAAACCTTTCATTTCATTCGGCCCTTTAACCAATTTGTCTTCAGAAACAGATGAGTTTATATTAGTGCTCACAGCTCAGACTAGCATGATTATAGTGTTTTTGCTGAAAAGCACAGTGTATAATTATAAAGATGGACTCCGTCTAATACGTGATTTGACTATTTTATTAGAATTAATTCTAAATTACACTTAAAATGTAGGTGCTTCACAACGCCACAGAAGAACCATTTTTGGCTGTATGTTCCATGAAGAACCTTTAACATCAGTAGAACCTTTCTTTCGGTTTCAGGAAAGATTTATTGTCGTGGAAAAAGGTTCTTTAGATTATTAGAAGGTAAGGAATCTTTTAAGACCCTTTGACTCCATGGATCTTTGGGGAACCCAAAATTGTTCTTTAGTGGCGCTGCTAAGAACCTTTTAAATATCTTCACGTCACTTTATCTGTATCTAAAAAACATCAACTCAAACAAAAACGTTACAATAAAGTCAAGTTATGTTTGGATGTACCCTTTAAAAAATTCTGGCGTAAGGTTTCCCACTGAAGTCAGACTGCAAAACATTCGACACGCATTTTGATTTGTTTACACATATGAAAGCGGTCCAGATCAGAATTTTAAAACCAGATTCCAAAGTGATTTTGGGAGTTCCCCAGCAGTGTTAATGTAGCCAACCTGGAGTCTGCTGGATACAGTTCTATTAGCAAAGCTAAAAAGACGTTTTGAATGTGTGAGGAATGCGTTTGAGTCCGGCACACAAATGCCTGGTGACCTCGTCCGGCCTCTTTCCAGCCCTCTCAACTCCTCCTCGCTTTCTGCTGTCTGTCTTTCATTCATTGCGAGCATTTATATATTCAGTCTCTTCTCCTCACCTCTATAGAGGGGTTAGTTGTGACTCAGCTCTATAAAGGAACTCCCCCCCTCCCCCAAAACCCCTAACCCCTCCCGGAGAGCCAATGGGCCTGTCCAATTACTGGACACCATCTCTGGTCGAGGATGAAGAGGGGGGCTTGGGGGCCAGACTGAGAGCGGGTCTGCTGTTTTAAAATTAATCAATACAATACACTACAACTTCATTTATCCATAAGCAGTAATTACATACAAACGCAAATTGTGTCAGTCTACTGGCCACAAGATTTTGTTTATACATCGATTTAGACAAAGAAAGTTGGGACAAAAATACCGGGCAGTCGCATTCTTGCTTTTTCTAAACGATGACATAAGATGGCTATTCTGTACTCACTTTCCGGAAGCATCTTAGAGCGCTGAAGTTTTCTCACTTCTGTCTTATTGTCATTCATCAGTGACTGTTTGTGAACAAAGCCTGACTCACAACTGAGCGCAGAGACAAGCAAATGTCTCTGACTGAGTCATATCTTATAGCATCTGTCCAGCACACCAATGCACAACACTGGTTCTTATTCAAAAACGGCGTAAGATCTATTTACAAAATGTTAAATATATAATATTTTTATATATTTCACAATATATTTCAGTCTGCAGATGTAGAAGACTTAACACCGCGCACTGAAGCGCTGAGCTCCTGTTATCAAAGATTACTTGATTACCAAAGATTACCAAAATGCAGCTTTAATGAAGGACCAATGAAATGAGTGAATAGGGTTAGCACTGAACTCAGGTCAGCTTTGATAGGCAACTGCGCTGATTAACAAGGCATATTTTTGGAGACACAAGGCTGCGTGATAAGATGGCGATTAGACAGGAGGCTTAAAGGAAAACCATTGGCCCACCAACCAAAATAAACAAGTCTCTTGTCACCCCCCCCCCATTCTGACGACAACAATGCCCTGTTGCTACAACAACCACTGCTGATTGCCGTGACAATCCATTGGGCAAGATTTACAAGATCTTCATCCTGGGTGGCCACTGAGGGGTTTAAAGACAATAGTAACTACACGAGAAATGGAAATCGCTTATTACAAACAGACCAATCACAATTAACATGGTTGTTGTTGTATCTAATGTCAGCCAACACGTTTTATCTGCAGCGGAGTGTCTTTCGAATGTTATGTCTTAAGTAATGACGTTGTATTACACTATGTATCAAACAAAAGCATCTTTTCACTCACCATATTCACTCAATGAAAGAAAGTCAGTTTTCCAGTTTGCACTCGTTCTTACACTTTTACCATTTTTTTCTTATGTAATATTTCCAAGTTTGACGATTATGTCTGATGAAAAAAAACATGCAACACAGCGGCTACTGTCTACTGGAACGACAAACAAGGGGACGGTGAATGGTGTCGTCTATTAGCAAATGTATAATTATGAACTTAAGAAGCGTAAGTTAAGGAAAGTCTATTGTGTTAAGCCTCCAGAGACCATGAAGCAGATTTGGACACCATTGTGTTTGGCATCTGAGGGTCCGCCCATAAGAGTAGGTGTGTTACTTCCTGAGGTATTGTGTGTAGTGTTCTGTCCAGTTGAGTAAAAAAACCATTCTGTCGTCACATGACATAATAATAGCCGTACGTAAAAGACTATAAGAAAAAAATGAGATAAAAATCATGGGTTGGCAGCGGCAGGATGAAATCTGCCAGGCTGGTTGTTGCTAAGTGACAAAAACAAACAATGTTAATCTAGTTTACAGGGATTAATCTAGTTATAGTGTTATTCCAGTAAACCCTGTGGTACAGCTTCTTTTTAAGTGCGAGGCCATTTTTTGGCACTCGTTTGTGTTGGCTCTCAATAACAGGAGCAGGAAACCCATCTGCAGATCAGGAAAACGGCTCATTAAAACAGATTGCCGTGAATTACTTTAAACCCGTCTGATTCGCCACTGCATTCTTACACTCATCAAACGTGTCTGCTATTGGTTACAATGGTCAACCTCAAATCACTAGCATAACTATTGTGCAAAACACGATAAACAGAAACAACATGGAAGGCTACAATCATCACCACTGACATTCAGGAAAGCCATAATCAGAATTAGCTTCACTGGTGAAGACTGAATTATCTACCAAAAAATGCGGACACAAAATTTTAAAATAGATGCTCTGCAGGATTAATGGTTGTTACATCACTGGTGTCTATAAGTGTGTTGTGAGGTGGCATAGAGAGACTGTGTTAAATCAGTCATCCAATAAATATTGGGGCAGCAATAAATATATTGTTTTTACACTTGTTCCTGACGGGTGTATTTTGTGATCCTCCCAGGTGCCCTCCTGCAAGGTACTAAACCAGATAGCACAACCCAGCAATCCAAAACCAATCCGACCGTCCCATCTTCACAAACCGATCCGATTGTCCCATCTTCACAAACCAATCCGACTGTCCCATCTTCACAAACCAATCCGACTGTCCCATCTTCACAAATCAATCCGACTGTCCCATCTTCACAAACCAATCCAACTGTCCCATCTTCACAAACCAATCCGACTGTCCCATCTTCACAAACCAATCCGACTGTCCCATCTTCACAAATCAATCCGACTGTCCCATCTTCACAAACCGATCCCATTGCTACAACCTCGATAACCAATCCTATTGCTACAACTGCGACAACCAGTCCGACTGACACAACCGCGACAACCAGTCAGACTGGCACGACCGCGACAGCCAGTCCGACCGGCACAACTGCGACAACCAGTCCGATTGGCACAACTGCGTCAACCAGTCTGATTGGCACAACTGCGACAACCAGTCCGATTGGCACAACTGCGTCAACCAGTCCGATTGGCACAACCGCGATAACCAATCCAATTGGTTTAAACCTGCCATCGAGTCCGAGTGGCACAACTGGAGTGAGCTCAGCATTAAGTCAAGTTATGTCCAGCCCGTCTGAACCCACAACCTCTACCCAAGGCCTGTCTGCTACAACCGCAGATCCATCAAGAGCATCAGTTGGGAACACACTCAAGACTTCAGAGCCTAACATCAAGGAAACAACCTCTCACAGTTTAAGTAAGATCTCCATATCATTACTCTCTCATGACATCAATTACAGAACACTATTAGAACCACGAACTGCACAATAAGAACTTCAACAAACCTGTTAAACTTCAACAGCCAATTGTCTGTCACTAAAATGCCATTGAGGAACCAAAATGATTTAGCACTCTGTACTGACGATACTGTAGAAAGATTAATACATCTTTATAATAATCACACATACTAATTTTCCAGAAACAAAAAAACAAGTGTATAAGTTTGCCGTGACATGAGGGAGAGCAAATGATGGAGGTTTTATTTTTAGGCGAACTGTCCCTTTAAAAACGTTTTCTGTTCTCAGATTCTGAATCAGTCAACCCAACAACACCAGTTCACACTTCTAACGTCCCTCAAAGACACCCGACACCAGCAGCACCAACATCCACCCTTCCAAACACATCAGAAAACATCATGAAGACCTCCACTCCCCAAACAGAGGGCAGAACCCCAAAAAACATCACTGTAAGTCAGTAATATACTATTACACGATTTTTTTCAACCTTTGTTTTTCTAAGCTGACACTCGTAAATTGATTTTTGCTTTTTCTTCTGTAGGTCTTTGATCTGAGCAAAAGCGGTGAGGTGAGAACGATCATGTCAACATTCCTGTCATCACAATACCAAAAAGAGGCCATTAATAAACGAATACATGTGCTCAGTGACAAAAACATAACAGTTCACCACCCTTTATTTTTTGTCAAACACCAAAGGAGACATTCTCAATATATATATATAGCTCCCGAAAAAGATTACGTGCGAGCAAGACCAAAAGTAGCTTTCATTGATTATCTGAAAATAACAGCATACACCTTTGGAGCTTAATGGGGACGAGTAAACAATGACAATTGACAAAACTCTCGAACCCTACAATGTTTGTGTCCCAAGTAGATTTCAGCCAGTTTTCCCAAAGTTCCACGTCATAGAATTTCCACTGAGGTGACAGAAAATGACAGAAAAAAGTCATCAGGTGGAAAAAAGTCCCAGTGGGAAAACGTCCCACCTTCTTGACCTTTTGTCATTTTCCACCCCTCCCATTGGTGGGAGAATTGGAAAAGTGTGCAGTGACCCTTCGCAAAACCCACCCAAAACATGAAGAGCTACAGCTTATGTGTCTTTCTCTGTTGTCTGCACAGGAGAATGTTCTATCTAAAGCCTGTAAGACACTCGGCCAGGAGCTGCAAGGCAACTGCTCTGTTCACGTGGAAATGGTTGGCCAACGAGTAACTGTAACACTAACAATAAATGGTGAGGAAAATGCCGTTTCTTAATTTCGTAATTTAATGTTGTCCATTTCTGTGCTACACATATTAAAGAACAGCATGTAACTTTCCCCCATTAGCAACACCAAACTGAACTACAAAACTAATGAATGTTTCCAAACTGTTTTTTGACACGCCCTTCATGTGCTCTATACTCACTCTATTGGTTGAGCTAATGTTGTTGTGTGTAGTTTGGTCAGGCTGCCCTAACAAAACTTAGTTTCGTCTGGTTTGCATAATTCACCAAAAAAAACAGTAATTGACTTCTGCTCTTTACAGCTGACCAACCGATACCGTCAGATTTCTACAAAACCTCTGAACAGGTAAGAGGGTTACGAAGACACTAAAACTACGCATGCCTCAGGACGGCGGTTTGTTATTGCACACCTCTCTTTTTTTTAGCAGGAGGAGGATATAAACAAGGAGACAATACCAGAAACGTTGATCGCCATTTTGGCCTCATGTGGCGCGTTGGTGCTCATTCTGTGCTTCTTTGCCGCATACTGCACATATCATCGCCGATCCTACAGGAAGAACCAGGTAAACGTCTCATGTACTTCCAGACATAAAAAATGAATCGCACCAAAAACTGTATAACATGCAACTAACAATGAACATTGCTAAACATAAATGCTACCGAATCGGAAATTAGAGCTACTGTACCTTTAAGGCTTTTCTATGTAAATATCATTGGATAACGTTAGAATTTCGCATAGCGGCCATATTGAAGCATCTAACATTCCAAACGCATTCCGTCACCACGGCAGCAACACTTGACGGAGGAGCTACAGACGGTGGAGAACGGTTACCATGACAACCCCACGCTGGAGGTGATGGAGGTCCAGCCGGAGATGCAGGAGAAGAAAGTGGCACTGAACGGCGAGTTTAACGACAGCTGGATCGTCCCCATAGACAACCTGCTGAAAGAGGACATACTCGATGAAGAGGACACACACCTGTGAAGACAATGGAGACCCGGAAGATCGTGAGCAGCCAGAATGTCATGAAAGCACAGATTGCTGTAGAGAAAGACTATTGAACGATCATGGCTTCATTCAGTGATGTATATGCTGTCATTACGTAGTTAAAAGCACTCTAGCAATAGTGGAACATGTCACAATAAGAGTTTGTTGTTGTCGCTTCTATGGAAAAGGGAGAATTCCGAATTCTATACATGGATCAAAACACACGCGACTTTTCCTCGTGCCTTCTGTCTGTATGTATTTTATCTGTGTGTCTATCACACTTGGATCTTAGCTCACCTAGTGAGCGGTCTGCTTCCTAAACAGCAGCTAACTAAGTCAGCGTTCTAACTGTAAGAAGCCTCTTTAATAACCATTTTTAAACACCCTACTTAAGAACTAGAGTAACTGATATGGCAAGTTAGTGCAGTATTAAGCTAACTCTCTTATATACGAAAAATAAAATAAATAGCACGCACAAAATTTAGGGCAATATAGTCCATTTCTGACTACACTGAACAATTCTTTGAGTGGTTTTCAGTATTGAATCCAATAAGCATATTGCAAAGAGATATTTTATGTGACTTGTCCACCATCTTGGATATTTATCCCACTGAATTTGCTGCAATGCATCATGGGACTGCGTCCTCTTTAAATGATATATGTGATGCTGCCTTACAATCTGGCTAAAATGAGATGCCTTATGAGGTTTTGGAACAGAGCTCATATTTTGTGATTTTTTACGCACCGTGTGATATTTTTGTTCGTGATAAATCAGGATAAATCGTAATTATGTCCTGAGAGAAACATACAGTGTTCTGTGTATATACAATTTCTTTTTTCTTTTTTAAATGCGTTAAAATAATGAACACTACATCAGCATATTACACTGTGACCAATGGATGAATCATCCTGGCAACTACAAAACCAGCAACATTTAGATATAAAGCTAGATATATATTTGCATCTTACCAATCGTTAAATACTCTTCTTAGCATTTTATCATTGTGAACGCCTCCATTTCGACAAACATGTTCAGCGGAAATGAGCGTTGATGCGAGACTTAATTTTTGCATTATTTTCCCTTGGAAGGATTTTGTACATCTGTCACTTAATCTCAAGCGCATTAGGTTTCTTCACACGTGTTAATGTCCACTGTGTTGTTTTGTATGTTGATCACCTCTTTTGTTTAGGGATGTTTAATTTATGTCGATTTCACCAAAACGTTACGTTTTATATATTTGCATGCACTACACCAATTCACAGCTGCCTCCTTTTAGTCGATTTACGTCCACCAAAGTAGTTAGGCTGAATGTATAGCTGTATACTGTATTTTAAGTCAGTTTGCTCGTGTGCAAACGGCAGGGGTCTGACACACTGGAAGCCGTATCTCTGTCACACTGGATGGAGGCGGCCATGATTTCAAATAAACAATGTGATTTTTTTTAAGATAGTGTGTTTTTATGCATTAGAAGGCTGACGATATGTTTTTATGACATACCAATGCAACATAACTGCCACACAAATGTATATATACAAACACGCATATATTGAGTGCGTATACAATCATTCATGTTACAAGGAAGACTGAGACAAGAGGATTTTGTAAGAAAACTTGAACAAAATACAATCTTTATTCTTTATGTACATTACATACAATGCAGTTTTGTAGTAAGTTCACACACATTCATTTGAGCCACAGTGTAGCGCTAACATCCCGCGGCGTTCGGAGATGCGACGTCGTGGAGATGAGAATTTCCAGAACAGAGGAAAAAAAACATCATCATTTCAAGAAAGCAAGAAAGAAACATATTTGGCATTGAGTGCAACAAAAGTCTCTTCTTGTAAAACTTGATGCTCCGGCGCGTGCTTGATGTCATATTTTACACTTTCCTCCTGGCACAAAAACCACGCTAACTGCTTAAAGGCAAAGAAAGCCAAAATCACGAATGCAAAATGTTTCCATTGCGGGAAAAAACACCATTAATGAATCCTACAAATGACAAAGGTGCCGACCGTGTGGAAGTCAAACTTCCACACTCTGGTGAGTTGTGTGTATCACAAAGACACACCTCGGTAAGCCGGAGCAAAACTGAAGTTAATACCGAGTCTGAGGGATTGAAATATGACTTTGGGGAGGTTGGGGTGACATTGAGCTGGGTAAAGCACAGAGTACTGTTCCATTGCTCTCTCTAAGCCTTTGGTTTTGCATGGGTAGGGCCTGGACTACGGAAAATTTAGGAGCGATCCAGTTACTTCATATTCACGTGCACACAAACGAAACTGCTGTCGAACTATCATCGCGCAAATTATCTGCGCTTTTTTACAACTTCAAACCGGACACGCAGTCCGGTGCGGTCCGACATGCCTCAACATATGGAAGACTACCGGTCCAACATACACTTTTAATCCGTGATTTTAAACAACCCAAAATTCATATGGAATGAAGGGCAGGTAAGAACGTCTCCAAGACAACACAGAGGGCTACATTCAGGGTCACAGACACTCAAGATTACTAAGAAATAATGACATTAATAATTATAACAACAACAATAAATAGTGAGGGGTCTCTGTAGTGGTCCCGATAAGGTGGTTTTGGTACCAGTAAGCTTCACACTGAAAGCTGAACAGTCTATGAAACTGGATTATATGCAATATGAGATTAAAGCAGACACGTTTACACCTTTAGTAAATACAGTCAGCAATCTACACGTCTACAGAACCTCGAGAATTCCTTTCATACACTTCTGCACGGTTTCTAAACGCAGTGACGCGGTCGATAACGGACACAATTGTAATGATGCTATGAAGTACGAAACATTGCAATAAAGGTCTAGGTGGAATTAATGCATTTAATTTAATCTAATGTACTCAAAATCACAACGAAACACAGAGCAGCTGACCACCTGCATCCAATAATTGTCCTTCTACACACACACACGCACACACACAGAAAACATGGCAAACATTTCTTGTGCATCTAAATCTCAAACATGTTTCGATATTACTTAAGAGGTTTGTGGATCATTTATGTTCTGGAATTTGATGTCTCGTCAGGACAGCGTCCAATAGCAGCAGCAGGTTTACACGAAGCCAGTATTTCAGCCCAGTATACAAGAGTCTCCATTCCATTAAAGTGTTAAACAGAATTGACTTCAGAACCTCTGATCTTTTCCTTCACTGATTTATCACACGTATGTTTGTCCATAAAAAATCCTCGTGTTTTTTCCACTCCTCAGAAACTGTCTGTAAGGTGATTTAAGTGCTCCTGTAAATCAAATCCGCCCCATTTACAGTGTAAACTGTTCAGATTTATAACTGAAGTCTTATTATTATTTATAAGCCTATATTTCAACCTGCCTGAGAAAAACTCAAGTGGAAAAACTAAGACCTTAAAAGTCAGCACAACAAACTAAAAAGGAAAATAAGTCAGTTTGCATTTGGCATACGTGTAGATTTTCAACCTTACTCTGATACATCGGAAAAAGAAAAAAGACAGAATAAAAAACAAATCACGACCCTGGCACTCCAGAGTAGCAAATTATATTTCTGCTTTTTAAAGATGTGATTTTTAAGTGGTATTACCATTCGTAAAACACGGAACACAGGAAGGTGGGCACACCTCTGGTGTATACAAAAATAACTTCTGCTTTGGGTGGGAGGAGTCTGAGCATTACACAGAGGGTGCGGTCTACCGTGTGTGGGTGTGGCTACAGGGTGATGAGGTCAACGAGGTTACCCTTGGGCGGGGTCATATTGTCGGGGAAGAAATTGACGAGGGTATCAAAGAGCTGTGTGCGCTGGGCGTACGTCTGATCCACGTCTGAAAATCCTGAGATTAAAACAAAACGGAACAAAAAAAACGTCACGCACAGAATTGCGCAGTTGTGTTTAGAGAAACGGACCTGAGGACGGTTCTCCTTTCTATGCATGAATTGATCTGAAAAGACAGACGGACACTTACCGAGAGGAATGAAGTCTGAGCTTGATTTGAAGAGAGCGGTGGGCAAAAGCTGGAACTACAGAACACACACACACACACACACAACAATTACACATTCACTCATTATTCAGTGTGTGAAATAAACCACCAGTCAAACGCAGGCAGTGTATATCTCTTCCAGTGTAAAGACAGTCCTGATTGGACACAGGGCACTACTGACCTTTTTCGTCTCATCGGGGTCAGAATGGTCCACGGTGAGAGACAAATCATTCTGTAGGTACTTCAGGGCATTTAAGGGTTCGGTCTGTGCCTTCTCCTCAAACCTGCACACACACACAAGCAAGAGACATAAGGTACAGTAACCACAAACAGCCACAAGAGGGCACCGCGAGAGCAGAAATCAAACGCACCAATGGAAAACTACTACTGTAATTTAATCACTGGCTGCAGTGCTGCATACCAGCAATTATATAACAAGACAGCTGAGCCTCCGGGTTTACATTTAGACGACACAAACCGAAGTTTAGGAAACTTCCCATTAACGCTCCGACACAACTGTGAGATTTGGAACAGATATCGAAACGTTTTTCCTAACGCCGTTTTAAAAAAAAATACAGCGTATCTGAATGTTTTTGTCTTTAAACAGAGACAGACCAGACTACCCAATGCAGTAAACATTATTCCCAGCCGCGATTTTCCAATTAAGCGTTTGGATCTGTGAGGTCGGAATAATGATTATCAATTCTGGGTTTTGAAATAGTTTAAAATCAAAATATATTTTCTTGTCTTGTGATTCGTACAATCAGTGTGTGTATGTACATGTCTACCTGTATTTGCGAATAAGGTATCTGCAGTGTCGAAGCAGATACTCTTTAGAAGGACGACACAGCTTCAGGGACCAGAAATCGTCCAATCGCATTTTGGGAGAGCTGGACTTCCCGGGGTTTCCACCGAA
>JAZGTI010017133.1:0-12366 GCA_036877585.1 Botia kubotai | reverse complement strand
TCATACTGTAAGAGGGACATCACTAAAGACTCAAATTAAATATGAATGCATGTGGTGTCTGTAGATGAAACAGTCATGGTCACTATATAGTGAGTCTACAGCATTAAAGAATTTGATTGGTTCCAGATATTTCACAGTACTCCCATCACACATACAGTAGCAGCTGCTGTGAGGGAACTGGGGGCTGTTGCCAGACGGAATATTACAGGTGGGGAGGGGCTATGTATTACAACTGCTGTTTCAGACAGCAGGAACGGAGGACAGCTACTTAGCAAAATTAGATTTACTAAAGGGAGACTTTATTGTTTCTAAAGGTCATTTGCTTGTTATCTCATCGTGGCCTTTGGTGCTCTTTCCTGCATTATCATCAAAAAGGCAGTTTTGGCTGCTGCAAAATACAGCATGTCCTTATAAACATGTGGGTGGTTCAAACTTTCAAGCTGTTAACATTCTCCCCACCCTGACAACAGTTTAGTGAAAAAGTTTGATGGGTGGTCACCATTTACTTCAGTGTATGCAAAAGAGCAGCCTGGATATTTAGTTAGACATAACTAGGATTGGGAAACAGTGTTTTTGGAAACTGTGCTTGTCAAATTGTCCTACTACAGCGCAGAAGGACAGTAACATCTATTGTCAAAACAGATTACATTAAGTTAAGTAGCTAGCTAGTTTAATACACCACTCATTTACTCGACTTTTAAATTGAGTTATAGTAAACACTTGAAATATCAGCAGCCATACAGAATTCAAATACTTACGTTTCATCCAACCACGTACAAAATGCCACATAACGCTTGCGGTGAGCCGGCGTTTTCAATACATTTTACAGTCAAACAGCAAGCTGTGGTCGGTGGCGTTGTCAGTGACGAGGAGAAAGCGTACGACCCCAAAACTGCAGCATTTTCTTGTTATCGATATTGGCCAATATTGGCCACTGCAGTGGAAACGTTGGGTGAGCAGGCGACCGTAGTACATCTAGAAAGGTAAGGTTAAATGTTATAACTTAAGTTTCGTTTCCCCCCCAAAATAACAGAACAGTTTCATCAATGGTTTGAGAAATACTATGTCCGTCAGTGTTTCTTTCTGCGTCAAAACACCTATACTGACAGACTCGTTACCCTAAAACATACAGCGCGACCGGCTACAGACTGATTCTGTAACGACTGACTCTTTCGAACCAACTCGTTTAAGTAAATCAAAAGCGACATCAAACGGCCGTTTCATACCTGGAGAATTGCTTATGTGCATGTCTAGTAAATTAAGTGACTACGTGAACTAAGACTAATCTCAGCGTGTAATTATACACATGAAGAGTTTTGTTGTGATAAGTGGTATTTTATATAAATGAATAAACGAATGAGTTAATTAAATATTTTATGTAGTTAAGACAATTATTGGATTTCGTTTATACCATCTAAACGAGATGAAAACCTAAATTTTTTTTGAAAACCTACATTTGTCTCTGATTTGTTATATCTGCTATGTTAATATTTGAAATGACAATTTGGCAACAGACTATTGAGTGCCGCATCACCCTTGAGTTTCTTTTTTTACACAAACATCTTCGCCAGAATTCTTACGATTTCCATAGCGACAAATAATTTTGTGGTCTTCCGTAAGGATTTCAAAAGATGAGGGTGAGTAAATGATGTCGTAAACTATTCCTTTTGTTTTGTGTAAGACGCGATAAGAAAGTAAATGTTGAAAAGTAGTTTTGTGTGTTTGTAAGGAGTGTTCATTGGAGCAGGTGTTCAGTTTGAGTCCAGGCTAACAAAGCTACATGAAGGTTATGCTGTAAATTATTAGCATAATTCAAGATTACATTTGGCATGCTAAAATACTCCTGTACTCTAGGCCTTGAACACTACTCCTAGCATAGTTAACTACAAGAGATTCAGATCGACTAGTTTGGCATATTTAATTTAATTGCATTTTACTAAATACAGTATTTGTCTACTTATTTGTGCTGTCGGGGTTGTTTTAGCACCCAGTTCACTGAAGGAATGTTTACTGCTTCCCACAAGCAGTGATAGGGTAACATCGATGGTGCTGAGTTTTGTGACCAAAGCGAATTATATGAATTATGAGCCTAATTTACATAGAAAGGAGGTTGTTTGCTTTTAATTGGTTGATAATTACCTCATTTAAATACTTATGGCGCGGTGCTAGTACAGCACATTTGGCACCTGGTTAAACTGGTTTGTGAGTGGTTAGGGAACCCAAACTTTTACAAGGGAAACCCATATGCTGAAGTTGCTGTTTATTGTCCTCAAGGCATGTGAATAAAATTTACAAAGCACATTTGAAGCAGCATTGTCAACCAACCTATTTTCATGGTGTGATTCAACTGTCCACAATTAAATAAAGTTCAACCAAAGATATACTGTACATATTTTTGATGCTTATGACACATACGTCATAAGCATCAGGAAACAGAAGTACCAATCAGAAATCAACATAATAGGATCGTACAGTAATTTGCACAGCTGACAGATGTCTTTAAGAAAAAGGTAAGCCACATATGAATGAATGGAGTCAATCGGCACATGAGGGGTGGGTGGCCGCGTGATACCCCACTGAGGAAATATGGCCTGGCATGGCCCCTCACTTCAGCTTCTTAGCCCTTCTGCTACTATGAGCTGAGCTCTTCCGGGGGTAACAGCTGCTGTCCCTGGGGGTGTTATGGTTCTGTAATGAGAGCACGTTTGTGTGTGTGTGTCTATGACTGCACAACTAAAGTGGGCCAGAGATGGCAGCCAAACACAAGCTCAAAGCCCCGCGGTGCCGAATTCAAGAAGGCGGAATAACAGCCCAGCCTGAGGCCTGGCGGTCTGTCCTCCTGCTTTTCCCCTTCTTCTTTCCTTCTTATTCTGTTTCTCAGCTGTTCATTAGCCGGCCATTGAGAAGGAGCAATAGGTGATGGTGCTCCACTCTGGCCAGTGCAAGCCGATACGGAGTTGATCTTACCATACCGGTGTGTAACTTTCTGTGCCAGCATGGGGATGAATGAATAATGTATCTGTGGTAGCATCGCTCAGGGAACAATTGTGATGATTAATATTTATGGCATGGAGGTTCAAATGGTATTGAGAATCGCTTTACAGTCTTTGGAGAGCCGAAACGCCACCAGCAAACTAATAGCCTGTGACACCTGAAAAAAAGTTTTTTATGTTGGTATTTGTAAAAAAAAAAAAAGGGGAGAGAAATGGCACACAGCAGTTCAGTTTGTCTACTTCAGGAACAAATTGTTCGCGTGTGAGCGAGAGAGGCTCGAAGCGTGTGAACTCGTGTGTGTATTTCTGTGCGTGTGTAAGCAAGGGAGGGCAAGAGAGCCTGCAGCACGCAGCCCTCTCTTAGCATGCTTCCAAATGCCAACATCAGAACTGTTTTGAGCAGAAGCACTGCGAATTTACCCACAGGACTTCAAAACATCTCTGAAATCTGCTGAACCCGAAATCTCTGCAACTTTACTGATTTATCAGAGGGGCTGACTGATATTGTTGTATTATTTTTTTTCTCTTTGTGCCCTTAGTCCTGTCAGGTGGACCGTGACCACATAGGTTTTCCTGCTGTATGTTATGGCAAGGGATTTCATAGCTTAGTGAACTGCATATATAGTATGAATACTCTCGTGAGTCTTTAATATTGTTGAAGGTGAAACACAAGACATCAGTGCTATGTGCTGACAACACAAAGCAGAGAAGAGCTAAAAATGTTTGAGCGGAGAACAGCCACATCACGCTGAGGGCAGCAACTTCACCAGCTTTGACTAAATATATAATATATTATGATAATAATATTATATAATAATTTTATATAATATGTTGTGTGTAAAAATTGCAAAATTGGTACTAAATGGGTTTAAACATGAACTTAAAATGAACCCTGTTTACTTTCTCACTACACATATATGTTTGGGTATTGGTTACATAGCAAACATGTAAATGCATTAATTCTTATTGTGACTAATGAGATTAATTCTGATGTTTTTCCTTGTCCCTTCAATGGCTCCGCCCTTCTCCGGCTCATCTGTTTACTTGTTTTTTTCTTGTACCCTCTGAAATCATGTTGAAGTCATTTAAAACCCCCAAAAATCTGTTAAGTATTGCCCAATATGCTCTACCATCAGTTCCTTTATATGGGACAACCGGGTAACTGAAGTCTTATAGAGATGTGTTTTCTGATGACATCGCTAAACGTCTATACTAATGACTTTATAGTCTTGCCCTGGGGTAGCGCTGTTCCTGTACGTATGTAATGATTTACATATTTATCTATGGTTGTTATTGCTTTAGCCGCTGGCCAAGTTGTGTTTTACACATGAGAGTGGATGGAGCGTTGATGGTACTATCGTTTTATTCATTTAAATTTAGCATCACGTCTAACACACGCTTGTTTTAAGCGTTGTCCAAGCTTGTTTACTGTATGCATTGACACTGGGGTGGGAAGGGCTGTAAACTTGACTGAACTGACTTCACTGAACGCTAATTCCCAGTTGTACATTAGGACTAGCAGTGTTGTTGTGTTTTTTTATTTTCATAAATTATTTTATAAGAGGTTTCGTGTTCTTCATCCAAGTGCTGGTATGCTATTTATATTAAACAGACACTTAGTTTGATTAGAAACAGACATATCACAAAATGAACAGCTAGCAACATCAAATACAGAGATAACCAACCTGGGATGCGTATCTCAAAAGCATTGTGAGCATAAATTGATCGTAGAGACCTTTGATGCCAACTGGTGTTACAATATACTTAATGAGACATACTTATATATACTTTTTACTGATATATACTTTTTTAAACTGCATAAAGAAACACAGCCCTGGACTAAATATCCACAAATCTGGTGTCAAAAGTGGTGAGTTTTAACTGAGATTTTTAAACTTGTGTCTATACTACATACGCTACATACTGACACGCGATCCAACAGCGCTAAAACGGATGCGCACTGTGCATAGACTCACGGATGTATACACAAACACGACTGTGCCCAAGGTTCCCAGCTGGTGCCTGAATGTGCCTCGCCAAAACCATTGAGCTCACTGAGATCAGTCGGGATTATGAGTGATTCCTTTCTCCAGGCTAGCTGCAGGTCTGTCAAAACCTCATCTCCATGTACATCTTAACATATGCATGGCTTATCCTCCAGGGCTCATCCACACAACCGTGTCTCAATTTTCCACGCAAGGAGGAACACAGCCACCCCAGCCTGCGTTGACTGATTGCTCATCACCGTACAGTTTTGCCTCTTTGTGTTGTTTTCTGTGTAGATCAGACAAAGATTGTTTGTCTTACCTTCTGGAGATGCAGCTATTTCCACCACATGCTGCCTGATGCTTCATTCATCACAAAAAATCCTCTTGCTCCTTCTCTTCCTTTTTGTCTCTTTTTATTTCTTTATCTCCTCTGCTGTTCTTTGTTGTTGGTCAAATCGTTGAGAGCGTTTCTGTATTTGTTTGTGCTGTATCTTCTGGATTCAGGATCAAAGTGGAAACATGGGCAGCGATTAGGTGCCTTGAGGACGAATCAGCCGGCAGATTTACCCCCTTTTCTTTTCTCTCCTGTCAGACACGCTCTAACTCAAGACTACAATATGAGAGAGAGAGGGATGTTGGCAAGACCCCACAGCGATGGTGTGGTAATTTGCTTGGTGGTCTTTCTCCGTCCGACTCTTTTCTCCTTTCCGTTCAGTGTGGCGGCTGTAACTCAGTCTGCCTGTCAGAGCACATGGAGACACATCAGTGAATGTGTTTATGTGGCTCAAACGTAGCCTCTTCACAGAGGCAGAGACCCCCCCTCCTCGCTTAAGATGTGCTCACTAATGGCATGTACCATTATGGCTGAGAGCAGGGTGGGCTGTGAGAGAGTGGGGGAAGAGAGAGGGAGAGAGAGAGAGAGAGAGAGAGAGAGTGAGGGGGCAGGAGGGGGAGAGAGATTTGAAGGAGGGATAGGGTGGATAGTAAGGCTGTCGTGTGTGTGTTTATGTAGATGTTTCCCTTGTCAATATACATAGCAGAAAGTGAACTAAATTATATGTATTAATATATACATTATATATATTTAATGTATATATATTATGTATATATATTAAAATCTCTTTAAGGGCATGTTCTTTTAAATTGTTATTCCTTAATCTTATAGAACTAACTCTTTTCATTCAAACAGTATAGACTTGCTATAGTAGTATAGATCAGTATAGATCTGCTAATGAACAGATGCATATTTCATACTGTACATACTAAGGTTGTAATGTCTAAATTATTTTTTTGTTGTTGGCTTTGAAGACAAAACAGTAAAGATGTTTAGTATAAGCAATTTATTGGTCACCAGCCATAACATAAAACAAATTATTGGCTTGTCTGTGTCAGCTAGTTTTTTATACATTTATTTTTATATTATATTATTATGATACGTTAAGATGCTGTCACTGCTATTCTTTGAATTATTACCCAATAATGTAGTGAAAACAAACAGTTATCTTTTATACTCGCATCCACTGTCCAAGAGTGACTGTATAACATGTCGTTGTATTGCGGCATCTCTACCCATCCTCCCCTTCTGAAACAAGAGGACCTTTCCATCTGGGTTCATTTCAAAAAGCCTAGCAACACTCTGAAATCACCTGGGAATATTAAACATACGGATATATGGCCATTGGAATCGCCACATGAACAGATGGATTGCTGTCAAATCTGGGGTCTGTAATCAAATATGCATGCCAGCGTCACGTCTGACTCTGTGCTTCAAAAACCTTCATATTCTGTTGAAAACGAATGATTTGTATGCTTATGTAACATATAGGCAACGTTATTTAAACTCTCGATCGTTAATCATCTAATAATTAATCTGTCCACTGCTTAGCTTTGATGACACATCAAGCGTTCTGTGTTTTACAGCTGATGGTATCAGACCGCATTTGGGATTTATGTCACGTATATGTTTCAGTACGTCTGCGCTGGTTGATCTTAATTGAGAGTGATTCAATAAACCTGAATGTGTTTAAGTTGACATGAATGTCAATTAATGTCATACATTTCAGGTGTACAGAGATTCTGACGGCTTTTCCATAGGATACCAATGTCTGGCCTGGTAGGGTTGATTTTTATAGATAAATATGTTCACAGAGAGAGAAATTTATACACACTGCCTAATGTGATGGACCAGCCCAGTGGTGAGAGAACATTCAGAGCTCTTGGAGTAATACAGTGGTGAGACATTTTAAATAAACATAAGTTTGTGGTGTATCACCCGCTGACAGGATGAGAGTCAGTGTTTGTGTAGCCTCACTCAGTGGAAGAGAAATTATTCAAGTGCGACAGGATGATTGTCACAGAATGATGTTGGCCACTGAGGTCAGTCAGCGGTACAGAGAGAACCAGTGAGAATTCAGAATGCAAACAAAAATTCACTAATAAACATAGAACAAAATAGACAAAGTTTTCTATTTTACAGTCGAATAAATCTGAATTTGCTATCCGTTTTTCTTTCATGTTGTGACAAACCCGCATGTTGATACTTTTTAACATCTCATCTGTAGCTGTCCAAAACAAATTCACAGTGTTCACAATTCACATTGTTCTTATAAACAGGGTAGTTTGAGGATAGAAAACAAAGTTCTGAGGTGAAAAAAGAAAATTCTCCTCTTCACCCTTAATGTGCTTGATGCTATGCTAGCTGTATGTGGTTTTTACATGACAGGTGGTTGGAGGGGCGGGGCTAACAGCCGTGTGGCATTGTATACGTCAGCAGAGAAGAGAAACCGTTTCAGGGGAAAACTTGTTGATTAAAGATAAAACAAGAAAACGTGCAGAGATAGATAATTTAAAAGAAATGCATTAAATAAAAAGGCTCAGTTTTGATTTCGTGAATATTGACTTAACATTTGATTCTGTGGTAATCACTGGGTTAGTTTGATGGCTTTTTACTATTGTATAATTTAAGAATATTCTAAAACATTCAAACCTGTCTGTATTTAAGTCTAATGCAGTTTTCTTTAATGTGTTGACGTATGTGCCACTGAAAAAATAAGTTGGGCTTTACATAATGAATAGCTTGCAGGGGCGAAGGTTCAGTTCGAACCCCTCAGTGTTGAAGTGTGAGCCATACATGTGTTTCCATTAATCCTTCTAAAAACCACCTCCACCCACCCAGAGACTCCCCCTCTGAGGGTTTGGCCCTTTTTGTATTTTCTTAAACAGCCAGTAGCCTTGAGTTTACGTCACAGCCATCAACATGATTTGCAGCTTGACACTGTTAGGTATAATGGGGGAGACTCAATTTCCCTTTATAGAGTATTTTACTGGACAAAATAAATGAGTGCCATAAAAATATTGCCTCAAAGCTCAAACAGACATGAACTAAAACCACAAAACTCAAAACAAAGATGTCTTAAAGATAACCTCAGTCCTTTCTTCCTTGTACCGCTTCAGCTTCAAAATGTCCCAAAACATTTTTTCTTAATGCACAATTTAGAAGTTTCTGATGGAGAACGGTGAAAGGCATTAGGAATCACAGAAGGAGGAGGTGATGTTACTGGAACAGATGAAAACTAACTGAAGCACAAGCTCTGATCCCGCAGTTGCATGTTACATTCAGCTGAAAGGTGTTATGCAGTATTTTGAGGATGACACTGTCGTGGCTTTTGAACCATCTCAGTGTGAGTCAAAATCTGCGCTCATCAAAGCGCCTTAGCCATAAATGTCACTGTGAATCATTTGTGAAAAATAAAAGTGATGAATCTTGCACTACACAGATTATTTCCAAGCACATACTCTCTGGAATGAGAATGCCCCTCCCTCTAATGTTTCTTACAGTCAAATAGCCAATACAAATTATGCTTTGTGGCTGTGAAGTAACGTGTCTTGTGTAACATGTCTTGTGTCATTCCATTATACAGAATCTGGACATTCATTTTACTAAAAAATGGACTGAGGAACATCTAAAACATCAAAATGTTGTATAACTGTGTTGGTTGGTAGGGACATGGCTATGCTTGATCGCAATAGCCACACACAACTGTTTAAGAGTAAATTTTATAGTTATTTAATGTTAAAATACAAGCCATTTGTATTCGTCTCTAACCAACACTCTTATCTTTCATCTTTATGCAAAATACATCCTCGTGTCCATAAATGACGTTTATGCCAATTATTGCTATCTAGCAGCGCAAACAATAAATAGAACAATATAATTCAGGCTTTTTAAGGCCGGCCTTTATCCAGTTAATAGTTAATTAGACCAGTCAGGTCTAATTAACGATAAAGCTGATTTATGCAAAGCAGAGGTGATTTTGCTTTCACTCCGCCCACGTGCCGGTGGCATGTTTCCCCTTTCAGTTCACAAAAAGCAGCAGGGTACAAAATGACACGAATCCATGCATGTGAGCTGTGATATGATTCACACCACTATTGCTTTGCTGCAGTAATCCAGACGTGATATACAGCTGCTGGAGGCATGTGTGAAACAGGAAGTAGAGGCATAAACAGACATGTGGGAGCTCTGATAGAGTTAAACCTGCCCCGTGCATGACGCGATTAGGGGCCTATCGGAACAACTCCTGTGTCAAAATGAAGGGATGAATGAGCCAGTTTGTGTAGAATATGAGGTGTTGTGATGATGCACGGACAGGTATGAGAGTCAGTAATAGCCCATGTGATGGTTTCTCAGTGTCTTTGGCCTTGAGGTTATGGACTCTTTATTATTATGGATGGAGTGTCTTTTCAATGGACCTTCACTGTCTATCACAGCTCGAGGAGAGGAGTGACGGCCAATCACATATAAAATAACTTGCGAAGGGACAAAAGATGTAAAATGTATGTGTTGCTGCTTAAAGATGGGCAATTAAGGAGAGGCTAGCAATAGCAAGCTAGCTTTGAAAGCATAAGATACTGCCTTTCCACAATGCATATGAGGGCAATGCAAATACATAGTTTGACAGGCAAGTTATTGCATTCAGACCAATTGGACAAACATTTATGGTCCTGCATCTTTCACAGGCGAGATATATATATATATATATATATATATATAAACAAGATAAATATATATAAACATATTTTAGAGCAAAAAATGTTTCTGGAAAAATTTGTCCACCCTGCTTTTAAACTAATATAATTCCAATATAGTTTCAAGTGTGCTGTCTATTTGGAAATTATATACAAACATTCTCAGAATGGAGAAGCTATTGGATGTACATGGTTTGAATGGCACTGAGGTCTGTTCCAAAAGGTGTTTGCTTTGCTTTGAATGTGGCTATAAGGCTTGTTTGTCACTGCATGCATAAGTGATTTATTTCGATTCCTATATTCACATGATAAACATCCACACTCCTGTGTAAACACTGCAGTGCTGTTTAGTGAAGAGGTGTAGCTTCAAACAGAGTTCCGGCACTGAGCCTATTTCTGCTCCGTATAATGTGCTGAAATCAGCAGAAATTATGGTGAAACACTCAGTGCAACTATTTGTCAATATGATCTTTTGAAGTATAGGCTTTTATGAAGCGACATAAAGAATGGCCGGGGCTACTCGCTCATTATTTAAAGAAAATATGTCTGTCGGGCTCGATTTACGGTGAGTGCAGTGATCGGCACACAAACAGCACTTTTTATTTAGTTAATCTAGTTGATTTAAGATGTTCATATTTACACTATAGAGCTTGGGTTCTAAAAACAGTAATTACAGTTTGGACTTAAATGTGACGCCACCTTCTCTCAAAAAATGAGATTTTATGATGATGGACCCCATCAGACATTCTACTGACCGTATGTGACCAAGTGCATATTAACTTATTCTACCAACCTTAACCGTACCTTAACCGTTAACCGTTGACATGTAGTTGCACAGTTATCTATGGTTAGTTGAATGTCTAAAGTGGATTATTAAAATAAAGTGCACTGCCATTCTTTCTTCCTCACTATTATAAATTATATGTATTATTATCTTATCAGATTCATTACAGTAAGTGGAATCAAAATTGAACCCATAATTAAATTAGGAAGTTCCCTATATTGTGATTCTCATCTATATCTGTCATCCTAAATGACTAATATTAGGAAAAACAGCATCGAGTGCGATTCTAAACACAGAAGAACATAATAACAGAAATATGAAAAGCTAATCCTCAGCTTTAGATGCTAGGCTATAGATTTAAAGCTCCAGAGCATCAGAGTCCTCCAACAGAAAAATACGAGCGTGCTAAGATGCAAAAAAGACAGAAGATCAAGGACAACTCCAACTACTGAAGAATAATAAAGCCAGACAAAGAACTAAAGCAATGGAAACTGCTGAACAAAGACTAAACGCAACCAGACTAAAGAAGCAGAAGCTAAAAGAATAGGAAATACTGGAAAGATTATATGGAATATTATGTATTACAATGTAGGCTCTGTGAGATCCCTGTGGCCAGGCAAAACTGGCAACAAGCCGGTGATTGTAATCATACAGAAGGAGAATACAGTGTTATTAATGACAGCTGTTGGAGCTTTAAGATGTTCTTGGGTATCATTTAATCAAAACAAAAAACCCAGAACAGCAATTTCACAGTTGCATTTCATATTTGCAGTTCGTATTTAGAATGGTCACAAATCTTCAGTTAACAGTCTCCTTCTACTCCTCTCACTCTGCGTATATCAGATATGTTACTATAGAAACAACTGAACGAGATGCACACCCAGCCTGACTGTAAATAAAATAATTTCGCACAAACCACTTATTTAAGCTGACAAAACAACAACGTTTCAGTCAGAAGCAAACTGTAAGTAAAGCAGCTCCGCTTTTGAAAATTCACAGTGTTGAGAGACTGAGCCAAGCCTTTCAGAGAGGAAAAACTGTGATGTCATTGTCTAGTTCAAGAAATACACATACTTTGGGTTCCAGACAGCATACATTTAAATGATTTAGTGAATAGACGATAAAAACACTTAGAATTTATATAATTTCTATGATGGTTAGAATTATATAATGATCATGCATACAGGATCCTACATTTGCAGTCTATAGATGATTGTATGCGTGTGTCTGTTTTCTTTCTTTTTAATCTAAATAAAATCCAATTAAAAAGGCACATGTCAGCTCCTCTCTGCTTTGTTTATGTCTTAGGGTTTATGGGGCAATGAACCTTCTTGCCTTACTCATTTGAGGAAAAAGACAAACGTACAGGAAAAGAGAGAAATTGAGGAAGCACAAGAGAGAGAGAGAGAAAAAGAGAGATTATTAAATCTAACCAAAATCATTTAAACGGCCAATCACACTAATGATGATCACCCTTGACAGTTTGAACTGCTGATTATCCTGAAGTTTTCAGAATGAAGCACTAAGTGATGAGCTTTGCTAATCGCGCTTTAGAAGTATGAAACAGAATGGC